>SRPU01000494.1:0-17794 GCA_018360185.1 Claviceps lovelessii | reverse complement strand
TTTTTCTTTTCTCTTTTTTTCTCTTTTTTTTCTTTTCTTTCTTTCTTTCTTTCTTTTTTTGGCTTTGCATACTAACAACTGCAAACTCATCGCAGCCATTGTTGGAACAGTAGAGGAGCTCTCCACAAACCGTCATACGCAAAGCTTAGTCCGACAGCAATTCGAAACCATGTTTTTTTCCCAAGTCAACTTCATCAAAGCCGCCCTGCCTGTGCTGCGGCGGCAGCACACCGGCCATATCATGGCACTCACCAGTACCTGTGGCCATATCGGAACCCCCGGCTTGTCCATGTTCTCCGCTGCGACCTGGGGGCTCGAGGGCTATTGTGACTCTTTGGCATATGAAGTCGCTCCCTTCAACATCAAGGTCACCATTGTGCAGCCCAACTTGGAGATACAAACGCTCACCAACCGCCTCGTGTTTGCGCCTCAGATTGCTGCCTATGTGGACGCCAACGCCGCCGCCCCCAGCGTGCGCGACATGCTCACCCATGTGCTGAATTCGGATCCCGAAACTGCGCTCCCAGAATCTTCAGATGGAGACGCTTCGCCGTCGACGCCCGGGAACATGTCACTGGAGCCCGAGCTTGGTCGTGGAGAAATCATCTCCCGTTACCCCAAGCTGCCGACTCATGCTTTTGACAGACTTGTGAGCGAGACTGTTCACGCGCTTACGGCCATCGGTGGTCATGAAAACCCCCCATCACGGCACATTGTCGGCGCGGAAGCCGCCATGGCCGTCAGGGAGAAGCTCAAGACTGTCACGGAGGAGATGGAGGATTTTGTAGACTCGAGCCTGGGTGTAGACATATTCGAGAGCGAGCTCAAGGAGGAGGCAAAACGAGTCAAGCAGACGAGGGAAATGAGCTCCGAAGTAAAGCCAGAGCCCGGCTCAAGCACATGAAACCATGTAGGGAACTGACCCGTCCTGTTTTGGAGGGAGCAGAGCTGAAGTGAAGGTCCCCTCGTACGAAGGGTATGAAATCCTTGCGGCACCTGCGGGCGTCGTCCGTCTGGAACGGACCGACAATTTTGAGTTTGGGCGCTGGGACGGAGGCAGATGGGCTTCGTCTATCCAGTAGACTTGTATCGAGGCTATCCGAGAATAATAGAAAGAAACATGGAACGCCGATACGAGCACGAGCCCTTTGAAATGACGGACCCGACCTTTCAACTTCCCAGTTGTCAGCCTCTCCTCTACCACCCACTCACTTGACCCCACATGCATGCGTACTGGCAGCCCTCTCGCCCAATCAACGAGCAAAGCACCGCCTGGGGTTGACCAGACAGAGGACTGAATACACTGAACACCCCTGTCCGCTTCAAATCTGGTCTGGCAAGATGTGGCTGGACGCCATCATTGACGTTGCATGTGCCGCATCTCAACTTCCTTCCAAGGGGTCTGTGGGCCCATCGCCATCAAACCTCAACTTCACCTTCGGCTCCGAGTGCCAACCCCAAACGTCAACGACCACGACCACGACCACGACCACG
Source organism: Claviceps lovelessii (assembly GCA_018360185.1). Taxonomy (NCBI): domain Eukaryota; kingdom Fungi; phylum Ascomycota; class Sordariomycetes; order Hypocreales; family Clavicipitaceae; genus Claviceps; species Claviceps lovelessii. The sequence goes on along the minus strand of SRPU01000494.1, from coordinate 16,300 downwards.
ACCACGACCACGACCACGACCACGACCACCAAGCTCGGCTCCTCAGACCGGGCGGCTTTCCTGTTTGCTCAAGAGGACCATACTCTACAGCAAAGCAGCTTGTCGCGGATGACCTCCAAACTCCCCAAGCACTGCAAGATTTGACCCCGCAACTAGCAACGACCTTTTGCCCGATACCGCCGTCATCTCGAGGCGCGAAATAACCCCTCCCACTCTCGCTCCCACTCCCACCTCTCCTTCTCTCCTCGACGAGCAATGCTCTGATCACGATACCCGTTTTGCCAGACCATGTTGCGACGACTGCAGCACTAAAGAAATGAGCTCGGATCCGTTGCTTGCCGTCGCTCCCGCGAGGGTCAAGGCTCTTCTCTTGCCCGTGGGCAAAATCAAGGCTGAGCGATTCACTCCGTTTGTTCAGAGACTACAGCAGGAGCATGTCGTCCACCTCAAGGACGTTAGTCCCGATGGGCGGCCCAACAGAAGTAGGATATTGCCTGTGTGCAGAGTCTTCAAACTCGGCGTCGTCCAAACACGGCGCATAATGCCATACACACACACGCACACACGCACACACGCACACGCACACGCACACGCACACACACACACACACACACACACACACACACACACACACATATATATATATATAAACTTGCCGCTAATTGTACGTCCCCTGGCTAGATATGTTTTCGCCGTTAGCCTATCTCGATGGCGCCATGATGTACGACCTAATCACACACATGCCTCCTCCGTCACACCTCGTCTTGTCGCCCTTTGATCTCTACCGAGAGCCCATGGCTCTGATTGCCCTCGCCGACGGCAAGGAGCTTCAAGACGCAGCGTATAGCAAGAGACACCCGGTGAGCGGGTCAACTGCCGCGTCGACGGTCGAGAGAAACATACGGGCCTTGGAGCAGGAGCTTGAGGTGTTGCGGGACAATTACCCCAAAGCTCTCGTCCACCATGTGGTGGTCTTTGATTACACTGCTCCCACGGGCAGCACCTTCACCATGCCGGACGGCATTGTCACTGTGCCCCCGATTGAGCACTGTAAACGCACAACCGTCAAGACGGTCATGTGTAACATATCATCCTTGATATTGGCTGAAATGACGACGCTGGCCAAGTCTTTCGAAGCCATGACGACCATTGAGTCCCCCGGCATGTATCCGGCGACAAAGCACGTGAACGGAAAATCATGGAGTGGCAGCAGCAGCAGCAGCAACACCAACACCAACAATAAGAGCATCAGCAGCGGCACCGGCACCGGCACCGGTACCAACACTAGCAACAGTGGTGCGGTTGATGATGGAACCACGCAGGGGACACGATCAATGCCACGAAGGCTTTCCCGGTCGTCAACTTCCATGTCAGGCGTCGCAGAACGCGTCGCAGAAAAAGCTCAGTCACGCATGTCTATGCCCGCCATCCTGTCCCGATCGACGACCAATGCAACGACCGTCCGACCGTCGACACCTCCCCGGAGCGGCTTGGCAGCTACGCCGATGAGCCCCCCCGATGATAAGCACAGCCGAGGTAGCAGTCGACCTTCGACCCCCGAACCGGGGCTTCAGAAGCCAGATGTCGAGACCAAGCGTGATTCCAGTCGAGAAAGGGTGGCGCTTCCAGGTTTCGGCTCCGGCGGCGCCAATGACCGATGGCGAGTTCGCGGCAAGGGACGGATCGCGGTGCTGATAGGATCCATGTACTTGCAGGCGGGAAGATGGAGCGATTCGTTAAAGGAGCTCGCTGTTGGCGCCACCACTGCCCGCTCCTTGAATGATCATATATGGCATGGAAAGGCCCTCGAACTTATCCTGGTCAACCTGCTTCTGCTCGGGTGGTCCAACCTCGAGTTCCAGATACCTACTGTGTGCTTGCCGAACCAAGAGCGGCCAACGAGCGTCATGACCAGCCTGATCAAGCCGGACGACGCCGGCGACCCGTCGCAGCCGAGACACCTTCGCCATCTGCAGACTTTGTTACCAGAGCTCCTGGATAGAATTCTCGGCCTCTATTCGCGGATATCGAGCGAAAATCTGCCGCCACTGCCCCTTGCCGAAACCACGATTCGGTTTTGCAAAATCATGTCTGCGGTGCATCTCGCGCGCGGCAGGCTGAACAAGCCAGCATTGGATATGATTGTGACGGGGCAGTTGTCTTCTTGCAGCCTGACCACGTCTCCTCGCCTGGCCATCGCACCCTCTCGACAACAAATCGTCAATACTCTTTTCAAGGCCTTTCCGGCGTCCGGCGGCGCCGAACTGCTCACCGTTGCGGACAAAGCATCTATACTGAGCGGCATAGCCAGCATTCTCGGGCCCCTCGGGTTTCATCGAAAAAAGGCCATGGTCCTCCGGGAACTGGTCTCGGTGCTCATTGCGGGCTTGGTGGAAGCCCGCACGCGTGGAGCTGCCGAAGCGGGCGTGCATCCGGCAGCGGGCTTGGTGTCTATTGTGCCAGGCAGCGACAAAACCAGCGCCGCGGGCGTGGCACTTGATTTGGGAGAAGGGGACATTGAGTATGGCATTGAAGAATTCCTCGACCTGTTGTGCAGGTCGTACGGCGTGGTTGCCTTTGACACTCGAAAGAGCAGCAGCGGCCGCTCGAATGCGGACGCGGACGCAGACGCAGACGCCTCCGGCGAGGCTACAATAGCCAGAGTGCTTGCGCAATCCAACAGTCGATTCCTCGGCTTTCCGGAAATCAAAATGAACATTCTGCGAGCATGCATCAATTTTTCGGAAGCGTTACCCGACTTCAACGGCGTGCTCAAATTCTCGAGCGATCTTCTGCGGACAGCTGGATCGGGAATCGCTCCGGGGCCGAGGCGAGAGGACGCCACGCCACATATACATAGAGAGGAACAGGTCCGGCTCGTGACGAATATTTCCCGCACGGCCACTCTTGCTGCTCGAATGGGCCTGCCCGACTTGACGGCCGAATACTGGGACGAGTTTCTTCTCCGCGGCATCACGCTGGAGGCGCTTCCCAGCTCACGGATCCCCATCCCGCATGCCAAGGGGGTGCTTCCGGGCACCATAACCCTACGGGCATCGCAAGATGTGAATCCGTTCATATACAATCCCTTCCTCAAGGAACCAGATGAGGTGCCGGCCGAGAACCTGGTCGCTGACGAGCTGGCCACATTCCGGCTCACGCTTCAGAACACGTATGATGTTGATGTGGAGATTGAGAGCATCCGTCTGGACACCGAAGGCGTCGAGTTTGAGTCCGAACCGATGACGGAGAGGGCCATTCTAGGTCCCTATCGCACGCAGTTGGTCCGTCTGAAGGGCCGGCCGAAAGCGTCGGGCCCCATCAAGATCACAGGTGCCATCATCAAGATACGTGGCTGTCGCGAACGTCGCTTCCCCGTCTTCTCCAAGCACTGGAGGCCCTCACGGGCGGACAAGATCAAATTCAAGGGACTCCCGCCACTACAACCACGGTCACAGTCACAGTCACAGTCACAACCAGAACCAGAACCACAGGCCAAGCTGCAGACCAAAGTGCTGAGCCTCAACATCGTCCGACCCCAACCCATCGTCGTGATCAAGTCGACCAGTCTGGCACAGTCCTCGGTCATGTTACTCGAAGGCGAGCGGCACATCTTTACCGTCACAATGCAGAACACGTCGCCGACGCCGGTCGACTTTATGCTCTTTTCCTTCAAGGACTCTACGCAAGGTCCCCTGCAAGCAGCGTTGGACAAGCGCGATGCGACCTCGGCGGAGCTCTACGAGTATGAATGGATTCTTATGAAGAAACAGGCGCTGAGACTGCCCAAGGGCGACCAGAGTCGATACATCCCGCCCGGGGGAGAAGCCACGTTTGAGTACGAGATCCTCGGCAAGCCCGGACTGACGCATGCCAGCATCCAAGCCGACTATACATACCTGGGGGTACCGCGCGATCAGGTGACGGAGCAGTTTTACACACGGCAAGTCTTGCTGGACTTGACTGTCACGGTGAATGCCAGTGTAGAGCTTTCGCGCATCGATGCCGTGCCTCTCCAAGGACCGGTGCCGGCTCGAATGCGCGAGCGTCTCGGGCGCAGTGCGTCGTCATCATCGTCATCATCAGTAGAGGCGGTCAAATGGTCGTCTGACGACGACTATTTCCTGCTGGCGGTTGACCTGCGCAACGCATGGCCCAGCCAAATGTCGATCCATCTGGAAAGCGAAGACGGCGTGGCCGTGGAGGAGAGCATCCTCCCCGGAAAGACGAGCCGCATCATGATTCCCACGAAGAAGATCTACATTGAAGACGCGTACGGAGCGGTCCCGAGCCTCAACCCGTCCCACAAACGGCAGTTCGTCGTCAGCGCCAGCAAATTATCGCCCGAGATGGAGCGCGCCAACCGCGAAGCATTCTGGTACCGCGAGAGGCTGCTCGGGAAGCTCAAGGCCACGTGGCGCACCACCTCTGTGCCCAAACGCAAGGGGGTGGTTGAGCTGCGCAGCATGCGTCTCACGCCTCGCATGATTCAAGCGATCAAGGTGGACGAGATGGAGGTGACTATGTCTATCGAAGGGGGAGGCGCAGCACGAGATTCCGACAACAGCAGCAGCAGCAGCAGCAGCAGCAGCAGCAGCAGCAGCAGCAACAACAACAGCAGCAACAACGTGGTTGTCCACGTCGACGAATTCATGCAGCTCAAAGTGCGAGTGACGAATCGGACTCTACAGCCAATTTCGCCGCTGCTTCGGCTCATGCCCTCGCTGTGCCACCGGCCGCTGCACATCGCCCTCGACTATACTAGGAAGTTTGCGTGGAACGGCGCACTGCAGCAGCGACTGCCGGAGATAAAGGGGCACGAAAGCACCGAGTACATGATAGGGGTGACGGCGCTGTGCAGGGGTCAGTTTGAGGTGAGTGCCTCGGTGGAGGAGATTCAGGTTCAGGTTCAGGCTCAGGCTCAGGCTCAGGCTCAGGCTCAGGCTCCAGCTCCGGTTCTGGACGAGGCAGGTGGCCGCGTAGAGTCCGAAAGCGACGTCCCGACGGAGGGAGGGGTATTAGGCCTCGGCAGGGAGCGGGGGATGTGGCATTGTCGACGGCCGTTGATGTTGATGGTGCGGGACGGAGTGGAGGGATAGGTAGGGTATTTTGGGTTTTTGTCGGGAGATGGTATGCCGTGCATGTCCACACACGGGGCTTATGGTTTATGATTATCATTGGGATGGGGGATAAGGGGGGAAACCACGGCCTGCGCGCTGTTTTTTTTTTTTTTTTTTTTTTTTTTTTTTTTTTCTGTTTTTTTCTTTTGCCCCAGCCACTTTATTCCAGACACATTTTGCCTGCTTTGCGTGTCGCCGTATGGACAGATATGTGTACATGTGCATGTACCTCCATCCAATGTATGTACCTCTGTCCAATATAGCCCTCGGACCATTCCTACCCATCTACTCGCGGGACGGTCTGCGACAAAGGTGGGGTTGACCAGCTAGGTAGTAAGTAAAGGGTTCAAGATCCCACCGCCTACGAAACCTCGTCATCATGTAACAACGATGCCAAGGGCTACACGATTCTACCCATCCGCTTTTCCTGAATCGCCGATGGGGAAAGATCCTCTGCCACTTCTCCGATACCTTGATGCATACGTGTGGATGGTCTCGCAGGTGTGGCCTTCTTGGCGCTGAGGATACATACAGTGGGACGCGACATCTTTCTGACCAAACGAAGGTATTACGAATTTAGCTAATGAACGTAAAATATTTAAACACATGTAAGAAAATAAAAATGCAATATGCCTCGTATTCTAGTTTTTTTTTTCTTTATAAGCTTTTCTATTTCTTTTTATTTTCTTCTTTTATATGAGAACCCCCCCCTTTTTTTTTTCTTTTTTTCTTTCAATAGGATACCGGGACAGCCGGCTAAAATCAGCTGCGACACCCTCTTTCGGTTAGAAAATTCCGCGTCCTACTGTTACGCAATGATTGCACGGCGCCAAGGCCGCGCCTGTTTCCTGGATGGCGAAAACGGAGGGAATGTGTGTGCCCACGGACGTGCTATGAGCTTATTGATGTACTTGAGGCTGATGTGCCGAGGTAACCGCTCAGTGCGAGTAGGCACGGCGGCATGTACATATATTACATATGTGTAAACGTCTTCGGGCTTCGAGCCGTATGTCCTCCCTAAAGGTTTTCCTTTTCTTTTTTTTTTCCTTTTTTCCTTCTTCTTTCCTGGCCGTAAAACCTATTCAAGGACCATGCAATAGGAAACGTCCGGACTCTGACGTCCTGCTGGGCCAGCGACACATGTCCCGCGTCCCGCGTCTCCCGGTCTCGCTGCCTCGGTACGTGAAAAAGTACAATGCACGGCACGCATGACGTGGCGGGGCCATGCTGAAGCGCCGTGATGACACCTGGAAACGGACAGGGTTAACGTTTTTGGATGTTTCCCGACAGTTTGTATCGGCCCTTGCTTGCAATACTGTTGCGAGTCGCGGGTGGATTGGCGTGCAGGCCGCGCGGGTTATACTTGGTCACGTAATGTATGGAGATAGGAGATGAACAGCGCGAACTGGGTACGGATGCGGACACGTCATCTAGGTAGGTATCTGTATATGTCAAACAGGTGGGCGGATACTTGTTCACTTGGTTTGATGATTTTAGGTTTGGTTTTGCGGGGTGGGTTGTCGTGGACTTCTGCGGGATGTTGAGTAGTCTTCCGCCTCACATACCCCGTTACTGCATGTTCGTACTCTGTATATACAAAAGGTTGACACCAAAGTCTCGACTCATTGGTTGCGCGACAATGTGGCGTCCTGAGTCGTGCGTCTTGCCTACTTTGGTGTTTGAGACATCATGACCGGGACAGGGACCGGGAATCTATCTGACAGGTGTTCCGGACCGCGGTGTGGGTTGCGTTTGGGGTTTATTCTTGGAAACGTTTAAAAAGCCTCAAATGGGTGGATTTGGTTAAAGTGTGTTTTTTTTTCTTTTCTTTCTTTCTTTTTGACTTTGGCCCCCTTGGTGTAGACCAATGACGATGGCAGGTGGGCTGTGTCTGTGCTTTTGCTTTGCATTTTCTTGCATTTGCTTGCATGTCTGCACATGTAGGCAACGTATTTTATGCACACGTGTTGTGACTCCAAGCATTCCGCCACATATACAAGCTTTAAGTAAAAAAGAAAAAAGAAAAAGGGCGGTGGGGGGGGGGGGGGGGAGAGAAAAACAAGATTAAGAAAGGATTTTTTATTGTATTGTGTTTGTATTAATTCGTTTTTGAAACCATCTTACGTTTTTTGTTCCACTTTCGACTGCTGTACGCGTTCGCGTCGACTCCTGGTATTCGGTGCATGCATCATGCCGCATCACGCTGCATCATGCGGCCTGGTCAGCGGGCATACGCTGTCGAATTCAGGTAAATAGCCGGACAAGTCTCCGAGCGGAGCCCCAGGGAGTAGGGACCAGGAGTTTAAGCCGTACGTTTTAATTCCTGCCAAATTCCTGCATCGAGTAGGGGGTTTGAGACTCGAGACTCCTTGACAGAGGTCGAGTCGGAAGTCGGCGCTCGGCAGTCGGCACTCGCTGACACGGGACGCAGGACACGGGACACGGGACACGGGACACGGGACACGTGGGTGGGTGGGAGGCGCCTTTAAAACAGGCTGGTTTCCTGCCTCACAAGTCCAAAGGGAAAGAGAGGCCCGATGCTGCTGCCTTGGAAGCCAGGCAGAGAGAGTCAACGACCACATCAAGCACCAGACGCCAAGAGACAAGCCAGGCAGACAGACGAAGCCAAAAACGGACTAGTCGGACTGGACGAGACACAAAAGACGAGACAAAAAGCAAAAAGCAAAAAGACAAAAAGACGAGACAAGACCGAGACGAAAACGCAGGACCCACGAACCAGGAAGTTGGTCAGGAACAACGCACGCAAGGCAACGCCACGCAATGCAACGCAACGCAACGCAACGCGGCGCGACGCACCACACCGCGACGGCGACGGCGACGGCGACGGCAACGGAAACCGGAACCGGAACCGGAACCGGAACCGGAACCGGAACCGGAACCGGAACCGCAACCGCAACCGCAACCGCAACCGGCATGCATGGTGCCATCCCCATCCCCGAGCGCCGCATCTTGTTCCTCGACGCATACGACTCCTTCACCAACAACGTCGTGTCGCTGCTCAAGGATGCGCTCGGCAGCCACGTGCGCGTCCACGTCGTGCACATGGATCTCCGCACCATGGCCGCCGACCCGACCCCCGACTGGACCCCGGACGAGTTCTTGCACCGCCTGCCCGACTTTGACGCCGTCGTCTGCGGGCCCGGCCCCGGCTCGCCCCTCCGCGCCGCCGACGTCGGCGCCTTCAAGCTGCTGTGGGATCTGCCCCCCGACCGGGCCGTGCCCGTCCTCGGCATCTGCCTCGGCTTCCAGAGCCTGGTCGAGCATTTCGGCGGCGCCATCCGTCGTGTGCGGCGGGGCGGCCTGCACGGCATGGTGAGACACATGGAGCACGCCCAGCGGGACGTCTTTGACGGCGTCGCCCCGGCCTTCCCGGCCACCTTGTATCACAGCCTGTGTGCCGACATTGGCCAGCACGACGTCCCGGACGAGGTCTGGCCCGACGAGCGGTGGACGTCGCCTCGGCAGGCCCCGGATCTGGTGCCCCTGGCCTGGATTCTGGATGAGCACGAGGACGAGGCCGTCGAGGACGAGGCCGTCGAGGACAACGGCCACCGTGACAACGGCCACCACGACAGCGACCACGACAAAGGCTCGCCCGAGCGCATCCTCATGGCCGTCCGCCATGCTACTCTCCCCTTTTGGGGTCTCCAGTACCACCCCGAGTCCGTCTGTACCGACCAACACGGCGCCCACGGCGTCCTCCAAAACTGGTTCCGTCAGGCCCTGCAGTGGAATGCCACCCACCGAGCCGGCGGCGTCCGGAGCATCCCGAGCATCAACCACGTCGACAGCCTGGATCCGGGTCTGCACAAAACCCATACGACACCGCTGAGGCCGACGTCGTCCTCATCCTCATCCTCGCCCGCGCCCGCGCCCTCGCGCTCCTGCCAGTGGCGCCGCGACCTCCAGACCGGACTGGCCCGCCGCGGCCTCAACCCCGGCTATTCGTGTCGCCAGATCAAGTTGCCTGCCGACGTCGACACGGCCGATCTGGCCGAGGTGCTGGGTCTGGGCGCCTCAGACACCATCATCCTCGACTCGTCGAGCACCATCAACGGGGACCCCCTGGCCAGGAATTCCATCATCGCCCTGGACGTGCAGGATGCGCTCCGTCTGGAGTACCACGTCGGCGACGACTACGTCCTGCTCCGACAGCCTGCCACGTCGTCTGGCCGCCCGGAAGAATGCCAGACCATTCGTCTTGTTGCCGACGACGACGACGACGACGACGACGACGACGACGCCGCCGCTCATGGCCCTGTCGATCCCTGGAGCCCGTGGCATGTCCTGTCCGAGTACTGGGCCGGGAGAAGGGTGATTTCGGAAGAGGGAGGCGATGGTGCCGTCCCTCGTCCTGCCTTCAAGGGCGGCTTCATGGGCTTTGTCACGTACGAAATGGGCCTCAGCACCCTGAGTCCCGGCTCCGTCACTGGAGAAGCCGGTGGACGGTCACGAGGACATCACCGGCCCGACGTGTGCATGGCATGGGTGTCCAAGAGTATTGTGCTCGATCACATGGCTGGCACCGCCTACATTCAGAGCCTCACCACCGAGGACCTCGACGATGCGTGGATAGACGGCGTCGTGCACACCATCCAGACCTCGCACGCATGGAGACACCCGGGCCGCTCCCGCGGCGCCGCCTCCAAGCCCGTCCGTTGCAACGAAGCGCTCCTGGATGCCATCTCTCGGCAGAGAGACGCCCTCAAGACGGGAGAGCGTCTGCACGTCTCCGTGCCGGATGCGCGTGCCTACCAAGCAGACGTGCTTCGATGCCAAGACTACATTCGACAGGGCGAATCGTACGAACTGTGTCTCACGGCACAGACGACCATGACGCGACCACGCGGGCACGACCAGCCTCATCATACCAGGATGACGACGAGCACCACCACCACTGCAATGGCTCCGGCTACTCGTACGACTGCTGCCGCTGCTGCCGCATCATCAGACGAGCGCCAGCCGCAGCGCAGCAAAACCTGCCCTTCCCAAGACCACCAAACCCCATCATCATCATCATCATCCTCCTCCTCCTCCTCCTCCTCCTCCTCCCCCTCCTCGCCCTCCTCCTCCTCGCCCTCCTCCCCCTCCCCCTCCTCCTCCTCCTCCTCCTCCCTCCACGGAACCCCCTGGCAAATCTACAGAGCCCTCCGCACAAGACAGCCCGCCCCCTTTGGCTCCTTCACCCGCCTCGGCGGCGCCACCCTCATCAGCTGCTCCCCCGAGCGCTTCCTCTCCCACGACCCCAACGGCCTCTGCGCCATGCGTCCCATGAAGGGCACCGTCCGCAAATCCCCCGCCTGCAGCACCCTCGCGCAGGCCGAGAAAGTACTGCACATCCCCAAGGAGGAGGCCGAGAACCTCATGATTGTCGATCTCATCCGGCACGACCTCTACGGCGTGTGCGGCGCCCAGAGCGTCACCGTCCCGCATCTGCTCGTCGTCGAGGAGTACGCCACCGTCTTTCAAATGGTCACGGCGGTGCACGGCCAGCTCCCGCCTCATAAACTCGCTGCCGCGGCCGCGAGCACCGGCCAGGCGGAGACGGATCGCGGCGCTGCCGCCGACGCCGCGGCCCCTTTCACGGCCATGCACGTCCTCGCCTCGTGTTTACCCCCGGGGAGCATGACCGGCGCGCCCAAGAAACGCAGCTGCGAGATCCTCCAGACGATTGAGCCCCGCGAGCGGAGCGTCTACGCCGGCGTGATAGGCTACCTCGACGTGCAGGGCCACGCGGACTGGAGCGTCACCATCCGCACCATGTTCTGCTGGGACGACGAGCGGTGTCCCGACGATGAGAGCCGCGAGGTGTGGCGCATCGGGGCCGGAGGCGCCGTCACCACGTTGAGCACCGCGGCTGGGGAGACGGAGGAGATGTTTACGAAGCTGTGTGGGCCGCTGGGGACGTTTGTAGATACGGCGTAGCTGGACCGATTCTGCTTTTCTTGTCCCAGCCTTGGGGTTACGGTTCGATGGCATGTGAAGAGGGGTTGGCGTTTGCGTTTGCGTTTCCGTTTTGCAGCTACATGATTTTTAGTGTTTTAACTGTTCTTTTTGTCCCTTTTCAAAGCATAGAGGGCCTGTAGATTGCTGATCCATTGTTTTGCACGCCCGGCCATTATGTAGAATACTATGGAGTTCTTTTTCTTCTTTTCTTCTTTTTTACCGCCTTCTACTCGTCTTTCTACTCAATTCTGAAAACAGCTAGACCAGTTTTGACTGATGCTTTTTCGCCCTGCGAATCAGCGTTACTGGCGTTTTTGAAAAACCACTTGTAGACTGCGTGTGGTGTTGGTCTGCAGGCGTCAAGCAGTGTTGAATGCGTTGTGCGTGGAAAATTGCATTTTTTTTTTTTTAAAAAAAAAAAAAAAAAAAAAAAACAAGGTTATTCCAAGGAGCGGGCCTGTTTCAGCCTCTCTCGGCATTGGTCGCGAGAAGGAGAGGTCTGCACTGTGCAAGCGAGGGACGAATGGACAGGGTGCGGCATGATCTTGTCAGAGGGGATGGACGCATCGCTTAGGATGTTGTGCCCGTTTTGGCTTTGGGTGTTGGCCCGTATGCGTCTTGGTAGAGGGTAGTTCATGTGGTGAGGGGGCGACGATTTTCTCTCTCTCTTTTTTTCTTTCGTTCTTTCTCTTTCTCTTTTCTCTGTTCTTCTTCTTTTTTCCCCCCTTCTTTGCGCCATGACTGGGAAGCAGGACTAGATGGGCGTGAAAGGGGCCAACAAGACATGTTGGCTACATGACCGAGAATGATGTTGGGTAGAAAAATGTATCCGTGACAGGGCTGTAAGCTTCTGCCTGTGACAATGAAACGCAACGGAGACAGACCTCCAGACACGTCACATGCGTAGGTTACACTCGGCTAATTTTGGTCAAACTCTACATGACCAGCGGTTGTAGGCAGACGAGAAGACGGCTCTGGAACCTCGGGCGTTCCGGCCAAGGACGCTTGCATATCGTGAGTCGTGACCAGTACCAGCCATCTACACGTGCGACAACACACATACAGTGGGAGCGCCGAAAAACATCTTGCCGCTCTAGCGGTATTGAACTTCATGTCTTCCGGTGAACCTAGTATTTCGGCTATGAAATAAGAAGGGTAAAATGGGAAAAAAAAGAAATCCAAGAAAAACCACACAGAAAAAAAAAAAAAAGTCGAGTATCTAGCATACTAGCTTATTGTATTTATTTATATCCAACGCGTTGAGCTCAACAGTGCGGAACATCGTGGCCATGATACCTGGAGGTGCAAAAATCTTCGGCCTCCCACTCCGTGTATCTATAACAGGAGTCGCTGATTAGGGCCTTTTACTTGCAAAAAGCGGTAATAGACTTTAGGTCTCTGACTAGCTCTAGAACTGCCACGGTCATACAAGTAGTGATCAGATGGGAGTGAGTGGTTGAGATTGCAGCTGGGAGCAGATCGTCAATGAGTAACTTGCTAACTCGGTCGTGACGTGGAAGGAACTCAGCATAGAGAGCTTTTTGTATATAATAGCAAGTAGTCACCGGGCACGAGTTGTTAGGCCTTGATTAAGCGCGCAGCTAAGAATGGGGATTGTTTGTCAGGACCCTACTCTACTTATTTATTACACAGGAGAACTCGGCGGCAAGAGAGCTGTTTCAACAATCCACAGAAAGGAGTACTCAGATAGAGCTATACAGGTTACACGCCAAAAAAAAAAAAAAATAGACGCATCTTTTAATCGAGTGTCTCTGCATATAAACGACGAAAAGGGTGGATTGATAGATTTAAACCCCAAATTCCGGGTTGGCCGGTGGCTTTACGAGGCACATGATGAGCTTTGTAAACGACCCGGATGGAAAGACAGCGTGACCCTTTTGCTACGTAGGTTTTGCACCTTGTCCGCAAAGGGACATGGGCCGAGTTCCATCGCCTGTCGACGCTCGATGCTATTGAGTCCGAGTACTTGTCGTGTGGCCCGTTGAGGGCCAATGCCGCCACGCATCAGCCGTTGCCGGTGCTGCGAACCCCATCTCCATGCGTTGTAGAATGGGAACAAATTTGTCGGGCTCCGAAACGGTGTACTTGACATCCCCGACTCCCATCTTACAGCGCGTTTGGTTTCGGCAGATCAGTGCGGACAAAAATGGCAAAGCAAGAAAGCAGGACTGAACTCCCATGTCCAGCTCGGGCGCCAAGACAAACAAGACAGTCGGCCTCTCCGTCGCATCCATTACATGCAGGGCTATGTTGACGAGCGACGTGCTGACAACCAATATGCTGATTTCAAAAGTGGAAAAAGAAAGAAGAAGAAAAGACAAATTAGCCCAAGAAACCTCTCGGGAACAATAATCCTCGGACAACTTTGGAGGCTTCAGCCCCCCCCGCAGACCACTCTGCCAACGTGACAATGCGTCAAACCGCTCTGCGCGTGTCAAAATTCCTGCTCTTCCTGAAAGAACATGCCGAAGCTGATGATGGTTCCGTAGATCAACAACCCGCCTACTATCGACATGATCATGGCTTCGACGCGGATGAGATCCGAATGGGCGAGGACAATGGGGAGAGCTGGTCAAGATAGTTAGCCAGCGTTGGTAGAGAACAATGGTTTTCGTCATGTTTTTATTTCTTTTCCATTTTTCTCTTCTTCTCTTCCTCTTCTTCCTCTTCTTCGTTTTATTTCTTGTATTCTTTATGGAAAACCCACCAATGCCCATGACAACCAAGAACCCGGTGAAAAAGCGCCCCAGATCTAGCACCGCCGCACCGGAGCTCTCCACAAAGTCATCCGGGTTGGCGCATCGGCTGCAGATCCAGTTCGGAATAGGCGCAATCACGTAGGTGCCCACCACCAGCAGCGGCAAGTACGATGAGAACAGTGCGCAGGACAGAATGACGAGGAGAAAGCCGACGGCGAGCACAAACGAGAGCGCGATGATGGTTTTGAGGCCGGCGGTCGGCATGGTGGATGGCTTGGGCCCCGCGACGGGGAGAGGGGATGGGGCGGCGGGACGGATGTCGCTGAGAATGGAAACGGAAAACGTTCAAGAGGGTGAAGGGTGGGTGAAAGGACAGCTTTGTGTGCTCGGATCGACGCGGTGTAGTGTTGGAGGAGAGCTTGAACCAGCGATATGGTGGACTTGGCGTCGACAGCTTGAATGGCGGGCCGGAGCTGGGGGAGTCGTCAACATCGTCAACAGCAAGCAAGGCACAGGACGACGTGAGACTTGCGCAGGATGTGATTCGCCAACCCGCGCAAGCGTGGCCCCATTGTACGGAGAGGTGACTTATTCCGCAGCCGAGCAGCGAATCGTCTCCAGGGCCGCATCCAAGCCAAGCAGGAAGGCGGTGTGAAACGGCCACTGGCAAAGTGGAATGGTCCAAGCGTCTTCCCGCCAATTAAGGCTGGGCGAAAAAAAAAAAACCAAACCTGCTCAGAGGGGACCAAAAAAAAAAAAAAACGCCCCCCGAGACTCCGAGTCAACTTCTTTCTTGCGGCTTGCTCAACACAACCATCGCCAATTTTGCGTCGCGCCAGTCTTCTGCACATTCACCTTCTGGAGCGAATCGTTTCGACTTTGTTTTGCACGCGCTTTGTTCTCTTGCCTCGTTTTTTTTACCAAAAAAAAGTTTAGCATAGGTCGAACAAGTCAGGCGTGTGATACCCTGGCGACTGCATCAAGATGGCATCCGACGAAATCATCTGGCAGATTATCAACCAGCAATTTTGCTCATTCAAACTAAAGTGAGTTTCTCTACCAGAGCACAGGCTCTAGATTGTGCCGGATCTATCTCAAGGCTCCAACTTGTCCAACTTGTCCAATCCAAATGTTAACTCGACTGACCATTTCCCCCCCCCCCCCCCCTCCCTTCCGCACGTCTTCACAGAACAGAGAAGCAGCAAAACTTTTGCCGCAATGAATACAATGTCACGGGTCTATGCAACCGACAATCATGTCCGCTCGCCAACTCGCGGTATGCCACAGTGCGGCAGCACCCGACCAAGCAGACCCTCTACCTGTACATGAAGACGGTCGAGCGAGCACACCTGCCGTCCAAGATGTGGGAAAAGATCAAGCTGTCCAACAACTATTCCAAGGCTCTGGAGCAGATCGACGAGCGTCTCATCTACTGGCCCAAGTTCCTGATTCACAAGTGCAAGCAGCGTCTCACGCGGCTGACGCAGGTCCAAATCCGCATGCGAAGAATCGCCGCCGAGGAAGAGCGCCTGGGCGAGAAGCTGGTGCCCAAGCTGGCGCCCAAGATCAAGCATCGAGAGAAGACGAGAGAACGCAAGGCCGAAGCGGCTGCCAAGCTGGAGCGAACCATTGAGCGGGAGCTCGTGAACCGTCTACGACAGGGGGCCTATGGCGACCAGCCCTTGAATGTCAGTGAGGCCATCTGGAAAAAGGTCCTGAATGCCATGGAGCGAGATGGCGAGTGCGAGCAGGATGAGGACATGGATGAGGGCGTCGTGTCTGATGAGGAGCTGTCCGAGTTGGAAGGCGACAAGGAGGTGCAGTATGTTTCCGACATTGAAGAGAGCGAGGCGGAGCTTGAGGACCTGGAGGACTGGTTGGAGAGCGAGAACGAGGCAGAGGAGGACGACGAAGAGGAGGATGAAGAGGAAATGGACAAGGAGACGGTCGGCAACAAGCGCAAGCGCGTACAGGCTATCCAGAGGGAGAAGCAGAAGAAGCCCAGAGGAGAGGAGGTCAAGGGGAAGGATACGCTGAAGCAGCTGGTGTGGTAGTTGTCACATGTTTGAGTGTTTTTTTTTTTTCTGCGCAAAAAAGGCATCAACATGCATGCTGCATTGTGCGGTGTTGTGCGGTGTTGTGCGGCGTTAAGCGGCGTTGTTGCTACGTCTTGTTGTCTGGTGCTGGCAAATTCCTGTCGCACCGCCGGTTGTTTGGCCGTCTTGCCTGCCTCGAGATGCGTATTTCATTCGAGCAATCTATTGATTGGTGTGTGTTGTATGAGCGTCGTATGAGCCTCGAGAAACCAAAATATAATTCACGTTGCGTCGCAGAAGCCGTTGGTGAATTGACATCTGTCTGATTATGGAGATGTGTGTGCCATGAATCGATGCATTCTTAAACACATTCTTTTTTTTTTTTTTTTTTTTTTTTTTTTTTTTTTTTTTTTTTTTTTTTTTTTTATATCTTCTTTTCTTGCGTTTTTTTTTTTTT
>SRPU01000493.1:0-17796 GCA_018360185.1 Claviceps lovelessii | reverse complement strand
AAAAACAAAAGGACAATGAATGGAAAAAAAAAACAAAAGACTTGTTTAGCTGACACGCATGTGATATTAGTTCCCTGCCAACTATAACATGGTTGCCAACTCCACCATGACAGATTCCGACGCCATCTACCTCCTCAGCAAAAGCTACAAGATAACCAACTACACACTTTGCGAGATGCGTTCCTGGGTGTCTCCATACTGCACTACCGAGTTCAGAAGTTCGGGAACCGCAGGAACCAGTATGACGGCAGTGTGTGATAACCCGCTAGACATTGATGCCTATTACCGCACCTTTTCGAAACAACCAGAATATCCCGGACCTTCGAAGGATTGGAAGGTACGTCTTTTTACACGCATAAAGTGGCTTCGTGATTGCTTAGATGCCGGTCATGCAAAATGAAAATTCAATACTTGTCCTTTTTTTTTTCTCCTCCTCACATGCTTTTCTCCTCCTCACATGCTTTGTATATCACGGTTATCCTGGGAAGGCGAAAGGCTGACGTATACTTCGATAAAAATAGAATGTAGCTGAACTATGGCGTTTGGCCCTAGACCTCAACGGCGGAACTCGCAACAACAACGCTACCAACGCGCGCCAACTCACGCAATTGATTCTCGAAACGCCCAAATTCTTGCCGGATCTGCCCTCCATGGCCGAGGCACTAGCTGCCTTTGCCGGCACGACTTTGGTCACGAGCTCCATCAAGACACCCTACCGGCACTACTGGGAGTACCAGTCTACGCAATTGCCTCACGACAAGACCGATAGGTTCGACGCGTCGCTCAGGATGCAGCAATACACGTCTGGTCATGTGCTCTACTGGCACAAAATATTCTACCTAGTCCTGACCGCCGTGTTTCTCATAAGCGTTTACTGTTTCGTTCACATAGTGTACTTGCTCAAGACAGGTTTCGTGACAGACTACACGGAACCGCAGAACCTGTTTGCGCTCGCCATCAACTCACCGCCCAGCGCGCAGCTCAAGGGCAGTTGCGGTGGAGGACCGGAAAAAAGAGACCTCGTGGTGCCCTGGAGGGTGTCATATGCGTATAGCGCAAATCACTATTTCCTAGAGGAGGCAAATGATAGTCCTTGGCGGGGAAAGTATGCTCGCGAAGTTGCTACAACAGCCAGACCGGTGGAGGAGGATGCAAGGGCGATGAGTTATAAGAGGTTGAGCTCGAGAAAAGGATGGTTGTAAAATTGCTGCCGGATCTGGACTTTTTCCAAGAGCTCATCCGAGAATCCGAGAATGAAATGGGGGAGGGGGGGATATGTGAATCGGGAGTTGTCACATATTTCAGACAGGAAGCAGAAATGTGAGATGTGCCGGGTTGTCGACAAGGCCAACACCAAAGAGGTTACTTACTTGTGCTTGGGAGAAAATGATGACATCTACATAATATTGGAGGCTAATTAATTCGCACTGGGCATTCAAAAAACAAAAACAAAACAAAAAACAAAAAAAGAAACTCGTTTTGTTTTCCGCGGCCGCCCTCTCCTTGTCCCCTTCCCTCTCCCTCTCTCCTTCTCTTTTCCGGTCTCTGCCTTTTCTCCTCTATCGGTTTTCCACCCTACACGCCACACGCGCACGCACGCACACACTAGTGCAATATCTTTGTGCTACATTCCGTGTCATGTCTCGACACAGCCCGCTGGACGCCAAACTGTCTCAGGCTGTGTGACCAATCGGTGCAGTGGAGAACCAAGTAGAAGTCCGGAGAATAGGTCGATAGGGGGGGGGGGGACCTCTGGGGGCCAGAAAATTTGGAACAAGGTTTCAATAAATTAAATGGTGGAAATGATGGACCGCGGGTATCGACCCAGGCGGGCGTCTTATCGATGGGATCCAGCACAGGTCGCCATGTGGTTGGCACGAGAATGGAGGGGGACTCGGGAGGTGGTTCGACCTGATCTGATCTGACATGATCTGACATGACTGTTATCTGGATCACCCTTCTTTTTTTTTTTTTTTTTCCTTTTTTTTCGTCTGTCCTTCTTTTTTCTTTCTTCTTCTTCCCGCCAAACACGAGCTCGAGACGAGGGAAGAAAGAGGGGGAGGAGGGGAAAGCGGTGTCCTCTCTGGCTCTTTGCTCTTCCAGGTCAGGCCGGTCATGTCTCAAACGGCAGCTCCCACATCCGACCATTGGACGCCATTTCCACCAACAATAGTGTAACCCCCATGATTTCCATTATTCACTGTGATGGGTCCCGGCACGGCACCAACCGAGCAGAGCAGACGGACAGAGTGACGGACAGAGTGACGGACAAGACTGGCGGAATCACTGGAGACGAGGCTTGCCCCCTCGGCCCTTTCCCCTTTCCCGTCCCATATCCATACGGTTCAGAGTTCAGATTCCCCCTCCCATTTCCTGTTCGTCCCCGGTTACCCCTCCACGCCGATACCCCATCTACTGCTTTCTCCTCCTCCGCGGCAGGGCAATAAATCATGGATCCTTTTTGGACCTGCCCCTTGCGTGTAACGTCATGTCAAAGGGCCTTGTGTCACCGTCCCGACCAAGGCGAGGCAGCCAAGGCGAAGACTAATATGGCTGATGGGATTTTTTCTTCTTCCCTTCCCCGGGGGCACAATGTGACGTGACGGACTCGTGGGATGGGCCACGCGTTATTTCGTCCCAGAGGGCTGGCTGACCGGGACCGTGGGCGCAGGATGATGGTCCGAAGGGGCCAAAAAAAAAAATAAGACAACGATAGAGAAAAAAGAAAAGACAAGAAAGAGGAAAGAAAAAAAAAAAAAAAAAAAAAAAAAAAAAAAAAAAAAAAAAAAAACCCCAAGAGGTACATAACCACACGTATTTTACAGGAATTTCCAAAAGATGTATATATTCCCCTCTTCCCTCTTCTGGTCTCCTTTTCATTTCCATCCCTCTCTTTTCTTCTTCTTCTTCTTCTTCTTCTTCTCTTCCTCTCCTTTCTTCTATCCGGCCGTCTTCCGTTTCATTCTGCTCGTCCTCCTGGTACCCGTCTTGCTTTGATTTCCTCCTCAAAATGGTCTACCCTTTCTGCTCGGCAACACACATTCATCAGCCATGGACTCCTCCACCGCAGAGTCCCAACCCGTCCACAACGACCACGACATCCATTCGACGAGCCCCAGGCACGAGGACTTCATGCACAGCGAGAAACTCACCATCCAGACGCAGAAGCCGTTCACCACCCTCTCGGCGATTGGCATCGGCTACGGCACGACCAACACCGCCGTGGGGCTTCTGCTGGTGCTAGGGACGACGATTCCGCTGGGCGGCTCGCCGCTCTTCTTCTGGGGGTTCCTGGTCATGATCATCATCGCGCTGGCGACGGCCACGTCGCTGGCCGAGCTGGCCTCGGCGATGCCGCATGCCGGGGGCCAGTACATATGGGTGAGCCAGCTGGCGCCGGCGAGCCTCCGACGGAGCCTGTCGTACTGCACGGCGATGCTGAGCTGGCTGGGCGCGGTGGCGACGGGGGCGTCGGCGTGTCTGTCGGTGTCGACGGGGGTGTGCGGCGTCATCGCGTTCCTCAAGGCCGACTTCGTCTACCAGCGGTGGATGGGCTTCGTGGGCTTCCAGCTGCTCAACCTGGTGACGGTCGTGTGCGCGGCCTTTGAGCACGCGCTGCCGGGCATGTCGACGACGATGCTCTTCTTCAGCTGCGCGTCGTGCCTGGCCGTGGTGGTGGCGCTGTTCGCGACCTCGCGCGAGCACGTCGACGCGAGGGGCTTCTTCTTCGCCACGGTCAACACGTCGGGCTGGCAGGACGGCATCGGCTTCCTCGTCGGCATCGGCGGCATCAACTGGAGCCTGTGCTGCCTCGACGTGGCCACCCATCTGGCCGAGGAGATCCCCTCGCCCGCGACCAACATCCCCAAGGCCCTCATGTGGACCGTCGTCGTCGGCGCCCTGTCCGGCCTGCTCGTCATCGTCGCCGTCTTCGCCAACCTGCCCGTCATCGACGCCGACCAGGACAACTCGGCCGTCGCCCTCTTCTACCGCATCAGCCGCAGCCGCGCCCTCGCCGTCGGCATCCTCGTCCCCGTCCTCATCACCACCGCCGGCGCCGTCTGGTCCATCCAGATCTGGCAGTCCCGCATCGCCTGGACCATCAGCCGCGACGGCGGCTTCCCCTGGCACCGGCACCTCGCCCGCGTCCTGCCCGCGCCCTTCCACACGCCGCTCTGGTCCCTCGTCTGGTCCGCCGCCTGCAGCGCCCTCTTCGGCTGCCTCTACCTCGGCTCCGACGTCGCCTTCAACTCCCTCATCGCCACCGGCGTCCTCCTCCTGTACTTCAGCTACAGCATCCCCGTCGTCCTGGTCCTGTGGCAGGGCCGCTCGGCCTTTGCCCACGGGCCCTTTTGGTGTCCCGTCCTCGGATGCGTCTCCAACCTCGTCATGCTGGGCTGGACCCTCGTCGCCGCCATCTTTTACTGCTTCCCCTACCAGAGCGTCGTGGAGCCCGACAAGATGAACTTCGTGTCCGTGGTGCTGGGTGTGATTGCGCTGTTTATCTGTACCTTGTGGTTTTCCTTTGCGAGTCGGCATTATAATGTGAATTATGATGGACATTGAGGGGGGGGCGGAGAACAAGTTTTTTTTTCTATCTTTTTCTCTTTTTATCTTCTTCTTTTATCTTCTTCTTTTCTCTACTTCTTCTTTTTTGATACTTGACTTTTTTTTCCTATTCTTATTCTTGTTCCTTTTTTTTTCGTTCTTGCGGAAGGTCAGGACCAAGGTCAGGGGTGTTTTTTTTTTTTTTTTTTTTTTTTTTTTTTTCACAAGGAGATAGAATAGAGGACAGGGGCGCAACGAATCAGGAACAGAAAAGATGGCTTTTTCAGAAACTCTTTTTATATAAAAAAAAAGACATTTTTCAAAACCTTTTTAAACACTTTTCGTTTTTTTTGTTTTTTTTTTTTTTTTTTACAAAAGTACGGAATGAGTAACGCAGCGCCTCGTGTCAAGTGTAAAGTGTGAAGCTCTTTTACTAAATACCTTTACGGCGCCATCATATATAATGAAAGGAGAGGAAGAGACAACTCAAACGATATATATATGACCACCTTACTGTGAATCGCGTCTTCTTTATCTTATGATGGTGTGACGCTTTGGGCGTGCTGCTGGTGCAGACCACCCACGTGCAGTATCCAGCCTTCAGGTCACTCAAAGCTACACCAATTACCCTCTTTATGTGTGATTATGCCGCACTATGTCGTTCGGTAAACTCATCTTCGTAAAAACAAACCAGAGGGTGACAGAGCAGAGAACGTGCTTATGCACAGGAAAACACATGATGCTGCTCGTAAGAAGACTTGGGGGGCGATCAGGCTGGGCGACCGATTGAAGAATGAGGTTGTTGAAGAATGGCTACTCGAGGATTTCATAGAAGAAGCACTGCTGTTGCTCACATGACAAAGACTCGTTGCTTACGATGACGGGGAGCAAAAGACGGTTCTCTGATTGGTTCAGTGGTTTGTTTGTTATCTCGATAGCCAACCCGGCGACCTGTAGTTTTGAACGTTACTATTTATCTTAAGGTATTAGCAGGGTGTTAAAATAAACCGCGCCATGTGGGACTTCCGGGTCAGTCAAACATAGACAGTCCAATGTAACAGCGCCGGTGTGGGTGCTGGCGTGACCTCGTTGGCTCCTTCGGGCACTTAAAGGGACAGCCGTCCGAATCTGATCTCCAAGACGGGCAAAGCGCCGCCGTCTTCGGGCTGAACGAAGTCCGCTGCCGCTGCCGATTTTCCGTGTTTGTTTGCGTGGATAACTACCGACGGAGCTGCCATTGTTGATGGGGGAGGGAATGAACCAAATAACCCAAGTTCATGTGATGGGAGTCGGCATTCACACTAAGTGTGCAAGCATTTCCCTCTCTTGGACAGAGGACCTCCTATGCATTTGTAAGCGAGAGGTCTCACAACACCATGATGCCCGCGCCGTCGTACGGATTGGATACATTAGACTTTCCTTGCTCAGTAGTTGCTAGAGACCTATTGGTTATAAATCTAACTCGCAATCCTAATTGTTAGGCAAAACTTTGTCAACGTGCTTTCGCGTAATTAACGCTGCTATTAGCTAGCACCTCTGCCGTATAAATTCCTTTCCTAACTTTAATAGAATGCTTTCTTACTAGAATAAGCTATATATAGACCTATTTATTATTAGTCAGCTATTCGTAAATTATGTATAAACCTTGAAATTTATTCTTTGCTTTCTTTAAAAAAAAACCCCTTTCTCTTTGGTTTATAAATACAGGAGCAATTTCCTCTTAACCTACAATAAGTTAATTCTTTCTTCTAAAACAAAAAAACACTTGTTAACCCGTGACTGTCTTCCTAAGTCCAATCCACTTCTACCCCTCCTGCTTTTAAAATGAAGTTCACTATTGTGCTGTCTCTCGTCGCTACGTATGTTATGCTCCTTCTACAATTTAGTGCTTGCTTCATTATATATTCCTCTCAAAGCTTTTTTCCCCTTCTCCTCTGCCTCTTCACCTCTATAATTGTTTTCTCTTTCTCTTTCTTATTCTTTTCTTTCTCCCCCCCCCCCCCCCCCCTCCCCATAATACAGAAAGCATATATATTACTAACAACATTATAGCGCGCTAGCAAAGCGCTTTAATAACTGCGAGTGCAAAGTAGATGGCAAACACAGCGGGCCACTTACGGAAGACGTTTGTAATAATTTGGCTAAATTTACTGGTCATTATGGTGAGTTTCCCAAGACAACCCAAAACTATTTCTATTATTAATAAGTTTTTGTATTTAGACGGATTCTCTGTATGTTACTTTATATGCTGAGGAGGCTCTCTCATTTCTCTATTTCTACTCTTTTCTCTCCTTTACGCTCAAGAGAAAGAAAATTCGCTATATCCTAAGAAAGCTTCAATAACTGACATTTTGATTAGTGCGTCGCGAACGATGACAACGGCAAATTGAATCAGGATGACTTTGGCGCTCAGTGCAAGAATTTGTGGGCAAAGGACTTTGGAGGCTTCAGCGGCAAGACAGGCGTGCGTTGCTGGCACTGACAGAGTCGAGATGAGCTCGCCTGGGTGTGGATCCATTCTTTTTAAGGATTCCCCCCCCCCCCCCCTTTCCTCATTCTGTTTCCTTTTTTGTTTTGAAGGAGCACGTCTATCCGGGCAGCACTTCCGTGCCAGACGCTCCGTTACAGCTGGATATAGCTATCGAAGTGCTCTTTCGAAGAGGGGAAACAGGAAAGTGAAGACATTTTGCCATAAGAGAATGGAGACAAGGCAAAGCAAAACTTAAAGTCTCTCAAGAAAAGCTTCTTTCCTTCTATAGCAATAAGAGATGAGAAAAAAAAAGTGATTTAGTGCAAAGAAATCCAAATACTTTATTCGAGTCAGCTTGTAATGTATTTTGACGCTGGGCTTCCCGTACGAGTAGAGGCCATGCGGATCGTGCCCCTTCTTTAGGCTTCTGCCTCTGAGCCGTCTCATTGTGTATTGTTGCTTCTGCATTACACCAATAGCTTGGCATATTTGTGGGCAAACGCGGATCTTTTACACTATAGAGGAAAGCATCTCCTACGCATTATATATACAGAATGTAGCAGCGCTAAGTGTAGGTAGTGTAAAGAGAGCTGCCTGGATTAAATCTCCAAGAGGCAAAGCGCCAAGGTTTTTAGGCTCAGCGGAGTCTACTACGGCTACTAGGTTATCTCTATCTGTGCGGAAACTGTTGATTGGGAGGGAATAAATGAACCGAATAACCGAAAAGGATGCGCCTCGTGTGATGTGATTTGAAGTCGGCAGTAATTTTCCCTGCATCACGAAACCCGCCCACCCCGCGTTTGTGCATTTGTATGCCTGATGTCTCACAACACCACAATGCCCGTTCTGCAGTACCAATGGGTTACTCACAGACCTACTTAGTTATATCAGACTTTCTACATTCAACTAGTAACCCTACCTTTTTTGCTAATTTGCAACGCAGGACCCTGAGCTCTCGCTCTTTTCCGGATTTCCGCGCACAATAAAGTGGCCTCATTCGGCAAAGCTTTCTCAGCCCGCTTTTGCCTGATTGACGTGGCCATTAGCCGGCTCTTCCGACGCACGGGAATCCCCCTCCTTAACTTTAATAGATGTACACAGACCCGTTTGCTGTTAGTGAGCCACCACTCTGTTCTTGATGAAACTCGGATTTGTTCCTTCAGACCAGATCCCCTCTCTCTCCCGTGAGTTGATAAAGGAGCCGTCTGCCTCAACCTACAACAAGTCAATTCTTTCTTCCAGTACAACAAACACTCGTTATTCCGCGATTCTCTTCTCAAGCCAAATCTCCTTCAAACTCGCCACGGTTTTTCAAAATGAAGTTTATTGTTGTGCTCTCTTTCGCCGCTGCGTATGTCATACCCCCTTCCACAGTCACTTCCTCGCGCTACCATGCATTCGTCTTGAAGCCTTCTTCTTCTTCTTCTTCTTCTTCTTCTTCTTCTTCATCTTCTTTCATCTAGAATGTAGAAAACACCCATTACTAACAAGGTAATAGCGCGCTGGCAAGAACTTATGATAAGTGCGAGTGTAAAGTAGATGGCACACACAACGGGCCACTTACTCAAAACACCTGTTCCAACTTTGGAAATACTCAGTGGGGTATGTTCCTTCCCCCGCATAACCTGAAACTATTGCTGTTGCTAATGAGTACTCTATTTAGATGGCTACTCTGTACGTTGTTTTATGTGCCAAGGAGGCTTTCCTATGCCGTTCATCCGAGGCTTTAATAGAATTATCTTGATCCTAAGAAATGCATCAATGACTAACATTAAAATTAGTGCGTTGCTAACAACGGAGACGGTAAAATGAGTCAAAATGCTTTTGGCGCTAGTTGCCGCGATATGTGGATCAAGAACTTTGGGGGCAACCAAGGCAAGACTGGCGTGCGTTGCTGGGGCTAAATCACTTTCTTGTTTCCCATTTCCTGCTGTTGGGTTCGCCTATCCCTTTGGGTGCGGTAAGGCGCCAAAGAGGTCACGGCATCTACATCAGCACCCATGTTCATGTCACCCACCAGAAATATAGTGTGTAATGTATTCTTAAGCAGTTGAAGAAGTCGCGACTACCTTGACCATACCTTACCCTCAATTCAACACAGATTATATAGTACTTGGCTTGGTTATCAGTCCGCAACACCTTCGTAGAACAACAAGCTTATTCCTACACATAAGTGTACACCTGACTGTGACTTGTGTGTTCCATCTCTACGACCATTATGACGCATCACGCAAGCCGTTGATGCCAACCTGGGCTTATCCCTCATTCTACGAGTTGCGTGCCCTTCCAGCACGTACATCGACTCTGTCTACAGTGCACACCACTTGGCCAAACAAGCATAAAAAATACATATATAATTCAAGGTAGCTTATAATTATTTATTGCCGGATTACCTATACAAGTGGAGGCCAAGCGAGTGGTGTCCTTCTTACGGGCCTCTGCCCAGCCGTATCTCGGTGCATTCTTGCTTCTGCATCACACTTCCCAATAACTGGCCACGTGGAGCGCTCTCTCTTCCTCGTCGCTTTACTTTCGAAGCGCGTAGCATTCGTACACATCTGTTATGGCACGCGCGTTGTTGGCATCGGCAGAGTAGGCATCACTCAAAATGGCATACGATAGACAAGCCATAGGGCAGAGTATAAATATAGAGAAAATTCAGGTTATTTTTCTCCAAGTATTTCCTAGTAAAACCACTTTATTGTTGCACATTGCAGGCAGTATATATGTAATGAATAGACCCAAGAACCCTGTAGGATAGACCGCGGTTCTTTTACACTCCCGCGGAGGACATTCTCCGACGCATCATACACACCGTCTACGTAGCAGCGTTGGCGTAGGTGGTGTGACCTCGTTGGCTCCTTCGGGCACCTAAACGGACGGCTGTCCGAATGAGATCTCCAAGACGGGCAACCCGCCGGCATTGTGCCCACGCTGCGGTAATAATCGAACAGATCAAACTTTCTTGATAGGTAGTAATTAAAGACACTTCTTTATAAACTGAACGAGTCATTGGAAATACTTAAAGTGAACTTTCTTGACTACTATATAATATAGAATTTTATACTCTTTGTTACGGTCGGGAGGAAACCAACCGGGGTATTTCCAGCGCCAACTTGCTAGAGAATATTACTTTGGCCTTGCATATACTTGAACCGTGGCATTGAGTGTGATCCTTCCTACGAATATTATGACACATCGCGCAAGCCGCCAATGCCAACCAGTTACGTGACATAACCAGCACGTAATACTCTTATTCTTGTTCTAGCCTTCTGCGTTTAATATAGTAGCCTCGTTTATCAAAGCTTCCTAGCCCGCCCTTCACTTTAAGAGAATGCTTCATCACCGGGAAACAGGCGTACACTAGTTAGTTTAAAAACGAGCAGTTCCCCTCGACCTACCACAAGTCCATTCTTTCTTCCAAAACAAC
The DNA here is from genome assembly GCA_018360185.1 of Claviceps lovelessii. Taxonomy (NCBI): domain Eukaryota; kingdom Fungi; phylum Ascomycota; class Sordariomycetes; order Hypocreales; family Clavicipitaceae; genus Claviceps; species Claviceps lovelessii. The sequence continues at coordinate 7,348 of SRPU01000493.1, read as the reverse complement.
CGATCATTCATCTCATCATTCCACGATTCTATCCTGAAGTCAAGTCTTCTCTCGCTCATCCTGCTTCGAAAATGAAGTCAATCATTATGCTCTCTTTTGCGGCTGCGTATGTTATGCCCCTTCCGCAGCCAGTGTTCTTCTTCTCTAGCTCTCAGAATATTTTCGCTTTCTATCCCTTTAATTCTTTTCTGCCTCTATACATCCAAGAACACACCTGTGGCTAATTACATCGCAGCGCCATGGCAACCTCATTTTGGAAATGCGAGTGTTTAGTAGATGAAAACCACCACGGGCCGCTGACTCAAACCACTTGTAATGATCGCTACAATGGTGCTTGTCATTATGGTAAGTTCCTCCTGCCACATAACCCGAAGCTCGTCCTGATGCTGACAAGTTCTCTATTTAGACGGCAATGCTGTACGTTGGTTCATGTGCCAAGGAGGCTTTCCTAGTCCTTGTTTCCATTCTTTCCTCACCTTCCCCCGCCGTCCTCCCCGGGCTTTCGAGAGGCAGAGAAACAAAACTAGCTCAATGCCAAGAAGCGCATCCATGACTAACATTTAAATCAGTGCGTCGCCAACGACAAACACAACTTGATGAATCAGGATAGGTTTGGCTCTGCTTGCGAGGATGAATGGCAGCTAAAGTTTGGAACCTACAGAGGCAGGTCGGGCGTGCGTTGCTGGCAGGCTTAGAAAAAAAGAAGGAAAGAAAGAAAGGGGTGGAAAGCGGTGAGGCAAGAAGAAATAAAAGCAATCAACAAAAAAAAACCATTCTTTACAGATTTTTGAGTTCGATGAACAGACCATTCTTTACAGATTTTTGAGTTCGATTAACAGACCATTCTTTACAGATTTTTGAGTTCGATTAACAGACCATTCTTTGGAGACTCTTGAGTTTTGATTTGCCTCGTTCTCATTTTATCGTGTGAAAGACGTCTTCACTTCCCTGTCCCCCACTTCTTCTTCCGTCAATGCCTTTGTTCTTGACGAGGTTTACCACAGACTGTCATGGGTAGTAGTGGCGGTGCGGGCAGGTCAGTACACACATGTAGTGAGTGGGTCGCAGAACGCTTACACCCGAGGACCTATCATGGTCGCAAGATGCCATGGATGAGACAGTCGATGTGCAAATGTTAAGAAAATATGACAATTGTTTTTGAAAAATCTTTCCCTTTCTTCTCCCTCGGATCGTTCCTGACTATATTCTTTGCTAGCTATCGTTCCTAGCTGTGGGGTTATTACGGGTTTGATACGGTTGCAAGGGGAGCGCTAGTAGACACTAACCCCCTTTTTCACATATAATTTGAAATATGAGGAAGACCCGTATGATAGTAACATGTATGTAGAATGCACCAAGTTTCTCTGAACCAGATGTTTTGATTGGGCCACCAATGGATGGTACAAGAATGTAGCCTTCTCCGCACCAAGGGGGGGGAAAGTGCCTTTAAGCTAGGTAGCTGTGATGGCGTTTGGCAGCGTCAGCAACGGGTGTAAATGTGGTAATCACCGTGAATTTTCTTGCATCCAAATGTATAGTGTTTTATTGACTTTTGCTTTTGCTTTTTCTTTTTCTTTTTCCTTTTTTTTTTTTTTGCTCATGGGAAGAGTACGATGATCGGGCAACGCGGATGCTTAGCTAATGAAGCGAAAACATCGTGCGCAAAGGCAGGTTAGCTAAGGAGGAGCGCAGCCTCCTGCTTAATATCTTGAAGGTAAAGAAAGCTATGATATAAAGATTCTTATAATCTGTAATTATGATTACTTGAAAAAAAAATATTCTTTAGTACCTAGTTGATACAAATCCAATGTATTGTTGGGTCCCGCACACACTTCAGGTCACGTGGTGCGGCCACCCACTTTAGTGAGGTCGCCCGCCTATGAGCCTTAGCTAGCTTCTTTTCTTTATTATTATTACACTTTAGATAGAACCTCTGTGGCTATAATAGCTTCTATCTTTATTATTGCTTTCCTTCCTTAAGTTATATCCCTTATATAAGCTATAATATAGTAGTAATTACTGCTTTTTACTAATATAAATTTTTTTTATTTAGATTATTAGTTATATAGTACTACTAAGGGACTTAGTTAAGATTCTTACTCTCTATAACCCCTCTATTTTAATATTTAAAAGAAAAATTCTTAGTTAAGCTTTCTACTTCTATTACTTTTATTATTAATACTCTAATAGTAGCTTTATATAATATAGTATAGATAGAGCTTCCTACTCTCTATTTATCTTTAGTTATTAACTCTAAAGATATTATTAAATTAAATAAGTTTCCTTAGTAAAATAGAAAAAATAATATTAGCTAAGAGACCTTTAGTCCCTTTAAGTTTTAAGAAAGGTATTTTTTATTATATTAATAATTCTTAATAATAGAAGAGGGGCTTATATATCTTAGAAGAAAACCTATTATATACCCTATATTTAACTAATTTAAATATAGTTTTTTTTACTTTTACCTTATCTTTTTTTTATTTACTTATAAAACTTAAACTCTTTTTTTATTTATTTATTATATTATACTTATTTTTAAATAATAAAAGTATACTAAATCTAAGTATTCTTAGAATTCTAAGGGCTATTTTATTTCTCTTAAATATATACTTAAAGAAGTAATTAAATTAATGCCCTTAATAATAATAGTTTCTTTAATAACTATTAGCACTCCTTTCTAAGCTATAGATTTAATAGCCTTTAAATAAATAGGTAAGGGTAACCTTAGTAATTAAATATTAGTTTCTACTTCTTTTACCTTAATTTTATCCCTACTTATTTCTCTTTTCCTTTAGTATAATAGTCCCCTATTAGTTAGAAATACCTTAATAATAAAATATATTTATTTTATAACTTAATATAGTCCCTATTCTTCTCCTCTCTCTTATTTATTATTAAATATTAAATTAAAAAAGAATTTAGTAATTTCTAAAGCTTAAAGATATCTATTTACTAAGGCAAGAGTATTATTAAAATATATACCCCCTTAACTTTCTAAATAATTTCCTTTTATTCTAATAGTCTTAGGAGTTTTTTTAATAAATTTAAATTAGCTTTATTTTACTAAGCTACCTATAGTTTTAAATTCTAATTTATTACCCTTTTCTTTTAGTCCTTTTTAAAGTTATTAAGAACCTAGGCTATTTATTCCCTCTTTATTTTTAATTTCTTCTTTAATTCTATCCCCTTTTTTCTTATTAAAGGGTTCTTTATATACTATTTTAGTTAATTTTTTAACTATTCCTATTTTATACTAATCTCTATCTTTCTTACCTATAATGCTTAATAGGCTAACTTACTTAAATACTATAAATTCTTTTAGTTAAAGGTTTAGAAACTATTATTAGAGCTTTCTCTATTCTAGTCTTAAGAATTAAGCTAAGGCTAAACCTTTTAATATACTAAGTAGGTAAAATAATTTACCTAGTTAGAAGGCACCCCCTACTAGGAATAAAGGGAAATAGCTAGCTTACCTTAAGCTAGTGTAATTTAAACTTTAGAATACTGCCTTTAGGTCTAGGCTTCTATATAGTAGATTTTAGTATTTATAGAATGTAATTCTTATTTAATTAGCTATACTAGAGACTAATACTAAATAATTTTTAAACCTTTTATTATTATTAATAAAGAAGCTATTAAAAGCTTCTTTAATAGTAACTAGAATTATATCTACTAAGAATTACTATATTTTAGAAGACTAGGTTAAGTAGAACCTAAGGAGTAATTATTCCCCCCTTTTTAAGACTTTTTATATAACTACTATTTTTAAGCATTTTCTTTTAGGTTCTAATTAAAATAATAATAAAAATAGCAATTTATTAAATATCTTACCCTAGCTAAATAATTATTTTAAAAACTATTATAATTACTTATTAAGTTAGTAACTAACCTTTCTTTCTTCTTTATTCTAGGAGGCGCTTAATCCTAATTATAAGGGGTACTAACTAGATTAAAACTGCCCCTATTTTTATAATTTTAAGGTTAACCTTTTAATATATAACTCTACTAATTAGCCTATTTTTACTTATATAGATAAGGTTAACTAGCTATTAAATACCTTTAGTTAGAATGCTATATTATAAAATATAGTTCTAGGCCTTTTATTTAAGCCTTAATTAAATAGTTACTACTAGTTTATATCCTTAAATTATAGTACTAAGGCTTGCCTTTAGTTTAATATAAACCTATAAAAAACCTTACTTACTTAGTATTTTTAATAGAATAGAGGTTAAATTATATTATAAACTAATAAGCTTTATTATTTCTTTAATAAGGAAGATAATTTATTTATTTAGGAATATATTAATAAGAAAATCCTATTATATTATAAAGCTAGTAATATAAATAAGAATTTAACTACTTATTACCTAGCTTATAATTTAGACCCTATACTAGCAGCTTTAGTTAACCTTATATATAAACTATTAACTATTAATAATATTTAATAGTAATTAATATTTAAGTATTTTATAGCTTAATATTAGTAGCTAGCTTAGTAGTAATAAATTAAAGTTATAGTTTAAATAGATTACTATTAAAGTGCTTATAGCTCCTACTACTTATTTAAAGGTAAATAATAAGGTTTTTATATAAATATACTAAATAAGGAAAGGTAATTAAACTACTTAGCTATTCCTTAATTCTATAGTAACTCCCTAAATACTAGCTATAGAAATAAGAATAAGTTTTTACTAAGCCTTAATGCCTCTTCTTATTAAAATAAGTAACCTAATAAATCTAAAATAAATAATTTTAAATATTTTCTAAATAAGTTAAATAGGTAGTAAAATAGTAATTATAATTATAGGGACTATAGAGATTATTATTATATAATATACTTTAAGCTAGAGAAGTATAAAAAGATTTTTTACTAAGAACTATTAAATTAGGTAGTATAGGTATATATTATAGAAATAAAGTATAGAATAAAAATTAAGGAATATAAGAATACCTCTTACCCCTTTTTAAAGAATCTAGACTTATATAACTCCCTTAGTACTAAATTTTTAAACTATAATAATATCTCTTTAAAAGAAAATAGTAATTATTAAGGGATAATATTTTACTATTCTTTTTAAATTCTCCCTTTATATCTTTATTTAATAATAAGAATAATATAGCATTACTAGGGACTTTCTTTTTTAAACTACTTAGCTTACCTTTAAATACTCTTATTAATATTCCCTTTTATACTAAATTTAAAAATACTTATATTTTTTTTATTTAAAAGGAGGTATAGGAAATTTTAGCTTATTCTTAATTATATAGTGTTATTTATGCTTCTCTTACCTTAGTAGAAGTTATTTATAATATAGGCTTTAAAATATATATAGTTTTAAAACCCTTTCTTTAGAAGTATTACCTAAATATTTACTAATAATAAGTTTCCTTTTTCTTTATTATAAGTATAGGAGGTAAGGTTATTTATAAAAGAATAGTTAATTTTCCCTTCTTTTTACTCTCTACCTTTAGTATCTCTATAAACTTTATAGTAAATTACTTTATTATTAATTTTCTTTTTTATAGTATACTACTAAGTAATTTCTTTCTATAAAAATATAAGTTATATATTAAATAGGGCGCTAAAATAAATAATAACTATTTTTACTTAAATAATAGCTACTAATTTATAGTTTCTTATATAGGCTAGAATTAGCTAGGTTTAGCTTATATTTAACTAGTAAATATTTATATAGTAGACTAAGTAATGCTTAGCCTAGGTAAGTATAGTACTATTCCTCTCTAAGTAAAGCAACCGCTAGTTACTATTAAAGGCTATATCTTAAAATCTTATTATCTTTAGGATATTACTAATTATAAAATAGTAAGTTTACCTTTTAAAATAATAAATAGTTAGGCAGATAGTATAGATATATTTATATTTAAATTAGCTTTAGTTTATATCTAAAAAAGCTAATTACTTAGCAGATATATACCTAACTATATTATAATTAACCCTTATATCTTTAGTGCTAATAATAAATATAGCATTTCTCTTGCTTACCTTCTTAGTAATAACTATTTAAAAAAAAAGCTAGAGAACTTATAGTAACTAAATAGGTATTCTTTTTATTTACCTTTAGAGAAAGACCCTTTTAATTTTAATAAAGCTAATATTTTAAATTATTAGGGACTAAAGTATTAAGCTTAGATAAAGGCTATTATTTAAAAGTATTTATAACTATTTTAAGCCTAACTAGGTTATTTTAATAATAGTGTTAAAATGCTAATTAAGTTTATCTTAAATATAGATTTATTTAAGTTAGCTTAGCGCCCTTATAATAGTTTTAGGTATAATAAGGTAGCTATAAATATAGTATTAAACCCCTTAGCTAAGATTAGTATTATAGAATATATTTTACTAAATAAGCTTTATTTAATTTTAACTCTAGCCTTTATAGTTTAGTAAAACTAGAAACTATGCTTTATTTTAAATATATATTAGGTAAATGCCTAGATAATTAAAAATATATATCCCTTACTACTTTAAAAGAAAATTCTTTTATTACTATAGGGTTTTATTATTTTTTTAATATTTAACCTAGTTAAGGGTTTCTTTTAATAACTAATTTAAAAGTAGAATTACTAGAAAATAACCTTTATTACCCCCTATTATAGTTTAGAATAGCTTACTATAAGTATAATAGGCTTAGCTATAAGTCCTTCTTTTTTCTAATATTATATAGAGTTAATATTCTATCTATACTTATAGTAGTTTGTTATAATTTATATTAATAATATTATTATATACTTAAAGGATATTTAGGAATATCTTTATTAGGTTAATTTAGTTCTAAATATCTTAAATAAATTAGGATATACCTTATTCTTATCTAAATGCTATTTTACCTATTATAAACTTAATACTTTTAGTTATTTTATATCTTACCTAGGCTTAAGCATAATAAAGGATAAGATAAAAGCTATTAATAAACTAGCTATACCTACTAATCTTAAGGAGCTAAAATAAGGACTAGGTTTAATAGGTTACTATTAGCATTTTATAAACTACTACTTAAATATAATAGAACCCCTTTAGCAAATTAAAGCCTTAGGCTTCTACTAGGCCCCTTTAAAAAACTCTAAATAAGATAATTTTATAATAAAGAAATTATTACTAAACTTAGAGAAAGTAGATAATTTATAATATTAGGATATTTAGTCTAGGGCTATTGTGACGGGGGGAAAAGAAACATAACACCAAAAGGAGCGGTATGCCCACAAACGCAACAAAGCTCCCCGTCGTATTCCGGATTGTAATAGTAGCAAGCGGGCACTTAGAAGAGGGAAACCTATATAAGAAAAGTTATAAATAGTTAGAATTCTTTTTAATTAAATAGTTTAGAAT
>SRPU01000492.1:0-17877 GCA_018360185.1 Claviceps lovelessii | reverse complement strand
TGCTCTGTTCATGCAGGAGGTGTGTGCTCTCCTGTCACCGCACATGCATCAATCTGGAGACTGGAGAGACGGGGGAGGCGTCAAAGGGGGAGGCGTCAAAAGGGGGGCGGGGGGTTCGCGCGCAACAAGGAGAGAAGGAGCGCCTGGCCCAGAGTGGAGCCTAGCGGCATCTAACGCTGGATCTTGACTGGAGGGTCGATTGGTGCCTGTCAGCTGTGCATCAGGGTCTAGTAGGTACCTAAGTACCGAGGTACGTACGGTATCGACGACCCGGTCTATGAAGATACTACCTACTAGGTAGGCGAGTACCTACGCTAGATAGGTACCTAGTAAGTACCTAGTAGGTACTGGGGCAAGTCCAGGTCAGCACAAGTCGACCAGACCTTTTGCGTCGAGAGGTCTATGCGCTGATTCGCGTCCAGGTCCAGACAAACTCAAACTTGGGCTTTGCTCGAGTCTTGACTCTTGAGCCGACGCCGACATCATACATGATGGGACGACATGGGACCGACTGCGTCTGACCCATGCATGCATGGACCAAGACCCGGCCTAACCGTTGCCAGCGATTGCCAGTTTCTGCCAGTATTTGCTCCAATATTTGCCAGCGAGTGTTTGCCGGCGTTTTTGCCATGGTTTGTTTGCCATGCACATACTACCTAGGTAAGTACCTAGGAGTTGGGCCACTGTTTGGGCGTGCCTGGCGACTCTCCTCCGTCCTGACTGCCTGCCTGACTGACTGACTGACTGGCTGGCTGGCTGGCTGGCTGGCTGGCTGACTCGACAGTCCGACTCGATGTTGTTGTGGTTCATTTCCAAAAGTTGCCCCGGCGCACGAGGTGTATACATTGTCCACATTGTCCACATTGTACACACCGCGGCTTCTCTCGGGCAGTCTCGACAGCGAGCAGCGAGCAGCGAGAAGCGAGCAGCGAGAAGCGAGCAGCGAGCAATTGGCGAGGCCGGACAATGACCTGCCTGGGCCTCCTGTTCCATCACATGTGCAACACGGTCGGTTTGCCTGTGCCGTATTGCCGCCATCTGGTGGCCGGAACTGGGAAGTCGTCTGGTCTGGTACTTGGATACCTACAATGTAGCCATGTATACGTACCTGAAGTGCGTGCCTAGTACCTAGAGGGTAGCTGCCAAGATGCTGTTGATGCTGCTGATGCTGCTGATGCTGTTGATGCTGTTGATGCTGCCCCCTGAATTGATGTGACCGGAACTGCTCTCCGAACTCGAGTGTGGAGTGTGGCCACCCGCACGTCTCCACAATTTCCATGAGCTTGCATGTCAAACATGTCAAACTCCATGCACGCCAAACACGCGAAATGTGTAGACTCTTGTAGAGAAGCAGCAGCAGCGGCAGCAACAGCATCGTCATCACCCTCATTATCGCCGTCATCGTCGTCGTCATCTCAGTCAACAAAGTCCAGGTATCGGACTCTATCCTCGCATTCCGCGCGTCATCCAACGTCTACGTCGTGTCTAGCCTTGTGCTCTGATAACCGACAATTGCGAGAAGCAGATTGCCAACCGAGTTGCATCGCGCACACCAAAGAGCTTTTTGGGCGCGGAGCTGACAACGTACCCAAAGGCAGACCTCTCACCTCACGGAGGTGAGACACGCTGCTGGAAGCTAGCTCATTTGGAAATCATGACGAGCATTGACGATATTTTCAAGGTACGACGAACCGTGACCTCATTGTCAACTTGTCTGGCTTTCTCGCCCTGACCTTGTTTCTCGCAGAATGCTGGTGTTTCCGGCAAGAGAAAGCTCGAATCCGTTCAAGATCCAAGTCTGGCATCACCCTCCACCACCCTCCCGCAGCAAATTTTCGGCCTTTGGGCTAACTCGCTTCAACGCCGGCAGATGAAATTTACAAGGCGAGCAAAGTAAGCGCCCATGGCACCAGCCGCGGCCGCCGCCGCCCTCACGATGAGGACGACCGTGTTGACGATCGCGAAGCTGGTCCGGCCGCTTCTCTGGAAGACGAGCAGGATTTTGGCCCTGCCATGCCACCAGGCGCAGAAGAAGACGGAGATGATGAGGAAGGTCGCTTCTTTGGCGGCGGCATAAGCAAGCAAGAGTCGCGTATCCTCGACTATGTCGATGAGGCCGACCAAGAAGGAGTGGCCATTCCGGACAAGATTGACGCCGTGTGGCTGCGAAAGACGATGCTCAATTTCGAAAAGCATATTACCAAAAACGCTGAGCTACGAGCAAAGTACCACGACGATCCGCAAAAGTTTATCGGCAGCGAGGCGGACTTGGACGCCGACATCAAAGGACTATCCATTCTGACAGAGCATCCAGAGCTATATGACGAGTTTGTCAAGTTGGGATCCGTCAACAGCTTAGTGGGCCTGCTGGCCCATGAGAACACAGACATTGCCATTGATGCCGTGGAGATCCTGGGCGAATTGACCGACGAGGATGTGTCCGCCCAGGACGACCAGTGGGATACCCTCGCGGACGCTCTGATGGAGGCCGATCTGGTCGGACTACTGGTCTCCAACTTCTCACGCTTGGACGAGGACGACGAAGCGGATCGAAGCGGCGTATACCATGCCCTGGGCATAATAGAGAACCTGTGCTCTCGCTCCGCCACTGCCACCCGCATCGGTCAGCAAGACCCCCTCCTCAAATGGCTTCTCCAACGGATCCAGCGCAAAGAGGCCCCCGTGTCGCAGAACAAGCAGTACGCCGCCGAGATTCTTGCCATCTTGGCGCAAGCATCCCCCTCAAACTGCCAACGACTTGCCAGCCTCGACGCCGTCAACACCCTGCTCGAACTGGCCGCTACCTACCGCAAACGCGATCCCGACAAGGGGGGTGAGGAGGAGGAGTACATGCAGAACGTCTTCGAAGCCCTCACATGCATAGCCGATCAAGCCCAAGGCAAGAGCAAGTTCGTTGACGCAGAGGGAGTAGAGCTGTGCCTCATCATGTTGAAGGAGGGCAAAATGAGCAAAGCCCCCGCCCTCCGCCTGCTAGACCACGCCGCCGCCGGTGCAGCCGCCGGTTCGGAAGTCTGCCTCAAGATTGTACAAGCCGGCGGCCTCAAGAGCGTCTTTACGTTATTCATGAAAACCCACGACCACCGACTGCTCGCCCACCTGCTAGCGCTCTTTGCCTCCATGCTCCGGCTCCTGCCCGGCTCCTCTGCGGAACGCGTCCGCACGCTGGCCAAGTTTGTCGAAAAGGACTACGAAAAGACGGCCAAACTCATCAGCCTGCACCGAGAATACGCCGCGCGCGTGCGACGTGCCGAGCAGGAAGGATCCGCCGCCGCCGAAGAAGACCCCGAAATCAGCCTGCTCTCGCGCAGACTCGACGCCGGACTCTTCACACTGCAGCAGATTGACGTGACGCTCGCGTGGCTGGTTGCCGAGGACGCAGGCGCGTGCAGGAAAATCAAGCAGCTCCTAGCGGACCGCGACGAAGACTTGACTGTCCTGGCGGGGATACTGTCCGAGCAGCAACGCGGACTGGATACTCTAGAGGAGGACAGCAAGGATCTAAGTGACATGTTGGAAACGCTGCTACGATTTCTGCAATGATGGCTGTTGACGAGAAGAAGGAGACAAAAAGAAAGGAACGGGGCGCTGTATGTCATGCTAGCTTCTGTCAATACAGAAAAAAAAAAAATAGAAAATGCAAAAGGGAAACCCGAAACGGAAAGAAGGCCTAGTCGACATGTAAACAAAGACACTCCAGTCAAGGCCTTGTTTTTGACAGCGGAAGTAACACGCAATGGGTATTATGCAGGGGAGAAGGCCGCGGAACAAACACTCGCAATGGTAATATGTCGGGAACAACGCCGCGGAACAAACACTCGCAATGGTATTATGCCGGGAACAACGCCGCGGAATGAAACTCTACCTGCAGTCCCCCGCCATGACAGACAAGTCTAGACCTGCCCGTCCCGTATCTCGACGTGAATACATGAATACATGAATCTATGCGCTACCATGTCCTACAACAGCCGGCATTGCGATGCTTTTCTTACAGTAGAGCTGAACAAAGCAAAGAAATGAAATGATACGAAAAGAAAAGAAAAGAAAAGAAAAGAAAAGAGAACAACATCTACAATCTTCCTTCTTTGGAATCATCCCTACTGCCGACCAGGCGCAACGGGCGCGACGTCAAACACGGCGCTCAGCAAATTCTTCACGACAGTCGCCTGTCCCTTGGACCCGGCCTCCTTGATGGTCTTGATCTGCGCGTCCGCCTCCTTGGCGGCCTCGGCCTCGGCCTGTTCATTGCCCTTGCTGTGCTGTTTAAAAGGGAAGAAAATGCTAGTTAGCATTGTTTTCTTTCGACGAGAAAAGAAGAAGAAGAAGAAGAAGAAGAAGAAGAAGATTCAATATACAGCGGTACATTTCTCTTTTCTTTTTCCTTTTTTTTTTTTTTACTTCAATTTCAAGACTGCATTCAACAAAAAACGAACCTCGGCTCCAAACTTTTGAAACTCGTCTTCCTTCTTGGCCTTGTACTCTGCGATTTCCTTCTTGGCCTCGTCGCGGGCCTCACGGACTCGTTTGGTGCGGACTACTTTCATGAGCGGTTTGCCTTTTTTTTTTTTTTTTTTTTTTTTTTATTCTGGTGATAAGGAGAAAGATTCGTTTGGGGTGCTTACATTCGCGGGCTGGCGGGGAGGGCGGATGTCAGTACGTCGTGCATGCGGAATGCCTTGTGAGGGGGAAGGGGGGGGGAGAGTGCCGGGGATGACACATGCCTTTCTGGACAATCTTGGAGGCTTCTCGCTCGGCCTGGAAGGGGGGCTCATTAGCTTTGTGTACCGTGGATCTGCTGGGTTCAGACCAAAGCAAGGAGGGTGGTTGTGCGCACGTCGAGGAGGGTTTGGATGCCTGCGGAGTTTTGGGCCGACTGTGCGAGAGAGGTTAGCTGTGGTTCGTATGGAGGGGGGGCAGTGGGAGGGTTTTTCCCAAGCGGGAGGCGGAGCTGACCATGGCGGGCAGGGCGTGCGGAGTGCAAAGAGGTTGTTGTTGTTGTTGTTGTTGTCGTCGTCGTCGTCGTTGTCGGGACGAGAATCAAGAAGGTGTCGATGCGGTAATGGTGGCGGCGTGGTGGTTTGATGGATGGAATTGGGAGAGACTGGAGACTGGAGACCGGAGACCGGAGACACTCGACGGATTCAAGTGCAGAGGTGACATCAAATTGGTTTAGAACGGCGCAGTGGGTCCCATCACTGGATGCATCCCACGAGATACATTTCGCGGCCGTACTAATTGGCAGAGGCGCAAAAGTACCCCCTCGACACCGTGCAGTGGGGCACAGAGCTGCAACAGACGCCCCCACCAGCCCTTGCACCGCCCATGTCACCAATTGAACCCGTCGACGCCGCGGACTGCAGCCAACGTTGAAGACGGCTCGTGTCAGTCCAGTCAGCATCACGGCTTTGTTGTTGTTGTTGTTGTTGTTGCTGTTGTTTTTCTTTCGACTTTCCTCCTCCGTTCATCTCCTACAACATTGCCAGCGTGAACAGTCCAAGACAAATCAACCACCCGCCCAAACACCACCCGCCATGTCCCGCGCCTCCAAACTCACCCTAGGAGGCACATCCCTCTTCGCCGCCTGCACAATCGTCTTTGTGCATTTCCAGCAAAAGTGGGAGCAAGCCGTACGTCATGCCTTTTCTACATCGCTGCCCGTCTCTGCGCACACCTGTTTTTGCGTGCGTGTGCGTGTGCGTGAAACAGTCCTAACCACCGTCATAGGCCATGCACGAAGGCGTCATCCGCGACATGGAACACCAACGCATCAAGCGCGAGCGACAACTCGACTTCGACATGCAGCGCGAATTGGAAGCCGAATACAAGCAGCACCAGACGGTGCGGGAGTCGACCATGGATGCGTTGCCGCCGCCGCCGCCGAGCCGAGCAGCATAGCAGGTTTTTTCTTTGGATTTTCAACTTTGTCTTTTTGTTCCTTGGGAGCTATGTGTAGCGGCCGAACCGAGAGCATCTGCGGAGAGCATAGCATTTTCTTTCCTTTTTGCAGGGAATTTATTTATCCGGAGATTACTCCTCTTCTTTTCTTTTCGGGGTTTTCTTCTCTTTCGGGTTTATTTTCGTCATGGTCACGTTTTTCTTCGACTTTTTTTCCTTTTCGTCGTGGCGACGGTTCGGGGAACGGGTGCGGCAGACGCGTGGATTCTTGGACGGGCGCCGTTGTGTACGAGGCTATATGCTGTGAGGATGGGGAAGGATGATTTGTTGGATTTTTATACACATACTTATCTGCACATGGCTGGTCGGTGACGGAGACGAGCATCGAGGCCGTGTAGGAGCCAAGGCTGGGCTTCCGTCGAGGGTTTTTTTTTTTTTTTTTTTTTTTTTTTTTTTCAGAGAGCTTGTCAGAGAGCTCATCAGAATGCTCATCAGAATGCTCATCAGAATACTCATCAGAATGCTCATCAGAATGCTCATCAGAATGCTCATCAGAATGCTCATCAGATTGGAAACTGTGCTCCCGTTCTGGCTACATCACACGCGCTAACAATGCCACCTCAACGGTCTAAACCACAGTCAGTGCCTTGACAATTCCGTTCCACAGACGAAGGGCATCGCCATCGTCCTTCCCAAGCTGACCCAGCAAGTAAGCTACTAAACCAAGAGAAGAAGTAAAAAGCACATTAGAATTCCCTATACTAGTCTTCTGAAGATTTTTGTCTCTACTCTAAAGTATGAGCATACATATTGATGGTTTCCAACGTATTTATCGGATAAATTCGGCATACACCCAGCTCATCACGAGAATTGTCCTGTCCACTGTCCGTTCAACATGTTATCCCTCAAGGCGAGTATGCGATATACATGGCCCGAAACAGGACCTGTCCCACGGGCGACCACGACCAGCATCCCACCCACGCAGATTGTACAAAATGTTGCAAGGTTCTGTATATAAGCCTACTGGGGTCCCCCTCACTGTCAGGCGGAGGCAGTCAAAAATCTTCCAAAAAAAAGAAAGAAAGAAAGAAAGAAAGAAAGAAAGAAAAGAAAAGAAAAGAAGCGGCATCTCATCGATGCACGCAAGTATATATATATATAAAAAAAAAACAGACCCCGCAAGCCGGTTATCAAACATGCGCCCCTTTTTCACCAATAATGTAAAAACAAGAAAAGAGGAAGAAGAAGAAAACATATTTCTTTCGCAAGAAAACTCCACTGACTCGTCTTGTGATACATGGCGCAAACTGGGCAACCTCTTCTTATTCCTCTGTGGCCACCCTTTTCCTTTCAAGTTTCCCCTCGTCTCGTCTCGTAGACAAAAAAAAAAAAAAAAAAAAAAAAAAAAAAAAAAGTCCGATATTGTCATTGCCCGTTTTCCCTCCTTATCAGTCTACCTGATGGATGCGCCGGAGCGGTTCGTAAACATTCTTGCAGCAATGTTCATGGACTGCAGTTCCTGGAACAGCAGCTTTGCGGCATACGGTATGTGGATCTGGGCAATCTTGGTCTTGTTCTTGCAGGGTCGGCATTCAAACGACTGTTTCGACAGATTGCTGTGTTTAAATTCGTGTCAGTAATTTTCTTCTTTTTTTTTTTTTCATTATTCTTTTCATCATAGCCATCATGTTTTCACTGGGGAGAAAAGGTCAAAACTTACGCAATAGGTGTCATAAGGCCGCAAATCTCGCAAATATGAACGCGGAACGCATCCGACACCTCAAACAGTCGTTCTTTCAAAAAGGCAGCGGCACCGTGAGCAATCATGCAATCACGTTCCATTTCTCCGAATCGGAGACCACCGTCTCGAGCACGACCTTCCACAGGCTGTCGCGTCATGATTTGCACGGGACCACGAGCACGGGCGTGGATCTTGTCATCCACCATGTGACGGAGACGCTGGTAATAGGTAGGGCCGAAGAAGACTTGTGCTCTCAGCTTCTTACCAGTGTGGCCATTGTACATGATTTCGAAGCCTCTCGACTGGTAGCCATGCTTGCGCAACAGTTCGGACACAGAGTCCACCGTCACATCGGTAAACGGTGTGGCGTCGCCCTCCATACCTTCCAGCGTAGACACTTTACTGAGCAGGCACTCGATCAAGTGAGCAATTGTCATTCGCGACGGAATGGCATGTGGGTTGATGATGATGTCCGGCGTAACGCCTTCTCGCGTGAAGGGCATATCTTCCTGCCGGTATGTGACACCAATGGTACCCTTTTGACCATGGCGAGACGCAAATTTGTCACCAATTTGCGGCACCTTGGTCGTTCGGACCCGGACCTTGACGTATTTCACATTGTCCGCATTGACAGTAAGAATGACGGAATCAATAATACCGTTTTCGGTACTTCGTAGCGGAGTAGAAATATCACGTCGCTGGTGTACACTTGTTCGGGTGCCCAGGTCTTGGTTCTCCTGGTCAATAGGAGCTGTCTTGCCAATGATGATGTCCTCACCAGACACTCGGACACCGGGTGCGACGATGCCGTCATCGTCAAGCTTGTCATAAGTACCGTGCTTCATACGCAGTGTGCTCTGGTGGAAAGGCTTCTCAAACACTTCCGTATAATTCAGACCAACCTTCTTTTCCTGATCAGAGTACGAGCGGAAAAACAGGCTTCGGAACAAGCCTCTATCGATACTGCTTTGGTTCATAATGACGGAGTCTTCCTGGTTGTAACCAGAGTAGCAAGCAATGGCAACGATTGCATTTTGACCAGCCGGTAATTCACGGAACTTGAGGAACTCCATTGATCGCGTCGTAGCCAGAGGCTTCTGGGGGTAGTATAAAATGTTTGCCATGGTGTCCATGCGGCGAGAGTAGTTGGTCAGGAAGAAGCCCATGGCCTGCTTACCCATGGCAGATTGATAGGTATTACGAGGGGACTACAAAACACACCGCCCGTTAACAACAAAAAAAAGAATCCGCGAGAGGCGTCCGATGATACAAGATGAATACCGAGAGATGGGAATGTTTCTGCTTACCTGGTTGTGGTCAGGAAAGGGGATGATGCTCGCACAAATACCCAAAATCATGCTGGGATGGATTTCGCAATGTGTGTACATGTGTGTTGTCGGATTGGTTCTGGTTTTGAGGCGTCGATTGAGGTCATCCCCCAAGTCGTCGTCTAGAGCAACACCGGCCTTCTGGAGACGGTAGAGTTCGAGATCTTCAGGCGTCATGCAGATCATGGATGTTTCCTCTTCTTCGGCATCCAAATACTCCACCGCTCCGGCTCGAATCAACCCTTCCCAGCCAATCTTTTCACTGGGGTCCTCGGGGGGTTCGGCCTGTTCCTTGGCAAGCTTGTTGACCAGTTCTTTCGACAGGACCAGATGGCCCTTTTCGATGCCCGTCTCAGGGTCATCTTCCTGCTGTACGGTGAAGACGGGCCGCATGACACGACCAGCGTCGGAGAAGATTTTGAACTCTTGATCTCGAATCTCCCTGACAAGGGACACTTCGTACTGCAGATACGACTTTCGTCGTGTATCCAAGACCTGACTCACAAGATGCTTGGGATCCTGGTGCACACCAACCCACGTGCCGTTGACAAAGATCTTGGTTGCATGGGGGTATCTCAGCGGCTCATACTCTTCGACAACTTCCATGCCTCGGTTGATCATGAATTCAATCAGCGGCTCCGAAGGTGAACCCACACTCACGTAGCACATCAACGACAAGTTCTTGACAAGGCCACAAGCTTGACCTTCTGGCGTCTCGGCAGGACAGACCAGACCCCAATGGGTATTGTGCAGTTGTCGCGGCTTGGCCAACTTTCCATCCCGGCCGATGGGTGTGTTGGTACGTCGCAAGTGAGAAAGCGTAGACGCAAAAGTATACCGATTCAGCACCTGAGACACACCAGCGGTGGAGCTCATGGCCTTCTTCTGATCTCCCCAGTTACCAGTGGCGAGCGAATACTTCAGGCCGTTTGAAAGGGTACCGGGCTTGATACCGACCGCCAAATTGAAGTGGCGGTTGCCTTCGACGCATCGTCGCAGATAGTTGGAGAGCTCATTGTTCATTCTTCGAACGATACCACGGAACAGCTTTGCCAGGAGCGGACCAGCCAGGTCCAGGCGCTTTTTTCCAAAATGGTCACGGTCATCTGGTTCGCGTCGGCCGAGAGCGCATTGGAGGAGCTTGTGAACCATGTAACCCAGGAAGAAGGCCTTTCTGGTTTCACTGCCTTCGGTTTGTGAGATGTGCGGCAGCGTCTCCTTCTGGAGAATATCCTTGGCCACACGAACACGCTTCTCTCTCCCTAGCCCGGCTTGGTCTCGGTTACCTCTCTTGCCAATGAAATCAAGCGCGACCTCTCTATCCTGGACACAGAAAGCCTCTTCGATACAAGGTCGAAGCATCTCCAACATTTGACTGTCCTTTCTGTCGTAGCAGATGTGATTCAAGATGTCCTCATCAGAGACAACACCCAACGCACGAAAGACAATGGCGATGGGAAGATCGGACTTGACGAAGGGCAACGTGGTATGGATAGTCTGGCCGAAACCACCTCGAGCAGAGTCCCCCTTGCCGTACAATTTCAATTGCAAACTTGAAATGAGACGGGAGCCCTTCTCCAGCGCGCTTCTGATTTCCGCAGTGTAGGTGTACGGACTTGGCTGGGCCTTTTTGAAGACCTGCACAATGTTGGCAGCGGAGCGCTCCTGTGCAATGAGAACCTTTTCACTGCCGTTGATGACAAAGTATCCACCCTGATCATACGGACACTCGTTGACGGTGAACAAGCTTTCATCCGTCTCTCGACTTAGATGACAGATTTTGGACTTGACCATGATGGGAAGTTTACCGACGAAAACCATGTTTTTCCAATCCTCGGATTTACCAGCGTCATCGTCCTCGGGACTTTCCTCCTGCTCCCAGACCAGTTTGGTGGGGTTTTCTCCCGTTTTGGCATATTCAGCCTGTTGCGCATCGTCCATCTCGTGTAAAGGCACCTCCCTTTCGATGGCGGCCGAAACCTTCTTGGTGATGTTGATGTAGAGAGGACTCGCGTAGGTCAAGTTACGGTCACGACACTCGTAAGGCAAGAGAGAGGTGACTGTGCCGTCGGTCTCGCTGATGGTTGGTCGAGACACCATGACGGTGCCGAATTTGATTTCATATCGACGGAGAGCAATTTTCATGCCAGGTGGGGAGGGCGGGTTGGGCTGGTCGAGAGTAATGGTGGAATATTCGTTGACCAAGTCTTGTATCGTCGTCTGGGTGAACTCGTCGAATGAATCTGTCTGTTGAGAGACCAGACCTTTGGTCTCGAAAAAGGACGAGATGACGGTCCAGCAGTCCTCTGGGGTGATGCCCTCGTCATCCTCGCCGTAGTTTTCGTAGTCGTAGTCCTCCTCGTAATCGGCCATGCTGTCGACTTGGGCGGGCTATCTGCTATGCAGTCTCTGCAAAACGCTCAGCCTGCGTCCGTTGGCGCTTCCCGGCGATGTCTTGGGATTTCTCCAGCTTGCGCTCCTGTCGCGGAAGAGTATGGACGGCAAGGCAATCAGATAATGAGGCGATGAGGTGATGTGACAACGAAGCAATGAAGCAAGGAGATGTGCTAGAGCTGGCGCCTTTGGCAGCGCGAGTGCATCTGCGTGCGCGACCCAGCAGATCAGCAGCTCCCAAGAATGTGAACTACAGGATGTATTCGTCGGCTTGTCGATGGTATTCGCGGATGCTCGTGGCGAGGTATCAATTTTCGATGCTGATGTTGCACGGTGCTTTCCGCCAGAACGTGACGGCGCCACGAAGAAGGGCTTCATCTGCAGATCAGACCTTTGGCTCTTGCCTTGCGCGCCTCACAGGGGGGGGCCAGCGGTGCTAGTACGAATCGGGAAAGGCGTGCGGACCAGCTGCTGACTAAAGCTCAATCCATCTGTCTGTCAACCCATTCTTTCTTTCGCAGCCTCTTGATCCCTATTCCCCATTCCCCAATACCACGATGGACTGAAAGCCTGTTTCTTACTGTGCCTCGGTGCCGAGAAGGCCGCATGTCCGTACTTATCCGCAATTAGTCACGGCTTATCGAAGCAGACCAGAGTATTCTCAACAAGTTATCAAAAACGTATGGGGAGGCACCGAGCTGTTGCACCAAGGGAATATGGATGCTGCTTATGTAAGCTACCCTACGCAGTGAAGCGCAGCCAAGAGAACAAAGATCGTGAGGAATTTTAATCAGACGCCTGAGGTTCATTGAAAAAAAAAAAACTTGAGAGTGATTGATTTCATTTGAGGTACTGGCAGCGTCATTCGCAACTCAGCGGCGGCCAATTCCGCCAAATGCCGTGCGACGCGGGGTCTTGCACACGTCAATATACAATCCTGATGCCTCCCTCGATTGTTCTGAATGAATATTGTGTTGTTGATTTGAAGCATCCGACAACACTGGGAACAAAAACGCCAGCCTATTCTCAAGCGGAAAGACGGGAACCAAGGAGGGGACAAGAAATTATCTATTTGTTCAATGACTACCGCCGCCCATCCGAATATCCTCCTCAACGGCTGGACCGCGGTTCCCCTTGATGCAGGCCAGCTCTTCGATGGGCAACCATATATGATCAAGCCAACATCACTGAGGACTAAAGACATCAGGTTCCCATCCGACGATGCTGTAGTAAACAGAGTGCTGGCCTACGCAAAGGAAAGATTACCCAGCAAGACATTGAACCACTCCATGCGAGTATATTACTATGGTTAGCCGTCTCCGTCCTTCTCTCGGCTGAGCACCTGCGTGCCTCTCGAGTTTGGCAAGACAAGACAAGCATGTGATTATTGGACTGTTCTCTCTTTAACAAGTGCATTGTCTTCCGATCCAGCAAGCACCATTCTTCGGCAGCAATTCCCCAGTCTCGCGCCCACCTTGTCCTTATCCACGCTGGCCATCACGTCGCTCCTCCACGACATTGGCACCACGGACGACAACACAGCCGCCACGCGCATGTCGTTTGAATTCCACGGCGGACTTCAAGCCATGCACGTCCTGAAGGAGTTTGGCGCCGACCAGGACCAAGCCGATGCGGCGTGCGAGGCCATTATCCGGCATCAGGATCTTGGCACACTTGGCAGCATTACCTTTCTGGGACAACTCATCCAACTGGCGACCATTTATGACAATGTCAGCGAGCACCCGCACTTGCGGGACATGGAATGCATGATTCATGCTGAAACGAGAGAAGATGTCATTGCCGCCTTTCCTCGAACGGGATGGCTCGATTGTTTTGCCAAGACGTTGCGCCGGGAGGTTGGGTTGAAGCCGTGGAGCCATACGACCCATATTCCCGACTTTGAGGACCATGTTCGCGGGAACAAGTTGATGAGGCAATACGAGTAGGGCTCCGAGGAGGTGTGTGTGTCGTCGTAGGTCGTCAGTTGAGCGGATCTGGAGCAAGTCAGAGTGAGGATTTTTGACGCGTCTTTATTTGTGGGTTTTTTTTTCTTCTTCCTTTCTTCTTTTATTCTTGTTCTTTTCCCTTCCCGTTGCTGCTGAATATTTGATTTCCGTAGCCTTGCATTTTTTCCTGCTCAAGAGAGCCAGTACATGGTATGTAGCATGTCGGTGGAAAAGGCGCACAATAAGAGACTGAATGATGAATCCTTCAAGAGCAGCCTCGAAAGCCGTCTTAATTCCTTGACTGACGGGTTTCCACAATCTCTTCCCACCCAGCACAATGCACACCAACCGGCGTTTTGACTCGTGCGATATTCTTTCCCAATCATTGAATGTCTCTTGAAATGGCGCGTCGGATTCCGCGATACTCCTACATGCCTGACCTGTTTTTCGGAACGCGGCACGCCTCCAGCTCGTTCGCCTGGACCAGCCATGCTAGATCAAATAGACCCCGGGCACGGCACGATGTTTCCTCTTGGAGTCACGGCGGGCCTTTTCTTCAATCCACTCCGTAGGAATCTCGCAGCTGGTCATGCGAATTTTCCATGTCAGAGATCTACCCCCAGCATCCGACGAATGCCATTCTGCGCGACATTCTGCGCGACATTCCGGACGATGGGAGGCCCAGCCCAGCTTTGCCCTCTCCCACGAAGTTGCTCTGTCCTTATGGCGACCAACAACGCCGGGTGCGTGGAATCAAAAAAGTACATCGTATCGCGACTGTAGCCCGTCATGGCGCCGAGTAGAACCGGCAATCGGCCCCGAGTGTTGCAGGACGCATATGCAACCTGCGCCGTCGAAGATGCCGTCCTTGACTCCCTCCCGAGCTCGCCGGAGGAATATGCCGCCGTGGAAACGAGGCTGGCGCGCCGCATAGACTGGACGTTGACGCCCGTGATGCTTTCACAATGCTCGAGCTCAATCACATGACCGAGGACGAGAGACTTGTGACTCGAGTTTCCTTCTCCTTGCTCCCCGTTTGCGTCCGGCGAGAGTATCACTATGCACACATATATGTACATATAAGCCAGTGTATTCCGTCACCACGTGCCGTCCACTGCTGAAAATATAGTAAACAAGGTGTGTTTGCGCAAAACCCGGGTCTAACCTAGAGTCAAAGATGCCCATCTTATTAGAGGAAGCGCTCTCAGGCACGGGTAAAGACAATGGACATGGTACAAGGAACACGGTACAAGGACGTAGGGGCCGCCGTGCCACCCGCCGTGTAGTAAACGACATAACCAACTCACGCCCTGCATAAGACACGTCACAACATAGTTTGCGACCAAATACATTTCACCCCCTGTTTGTTTTCACAGAGGGTACATGGCCAGGGAGAAGTCATGGCATGGCATAACGCCACCTGCACTTGTAGAGCACTCTAGAGAATATAATACGTGATATATAGGGGAAAGTGCTTTGCTTATAGGTGGCGTCGACAGCATCTGGTGGCACTGGTAACGGGTGTAAAACCATTCAGGAATTATACGGCATAGCATGTTTGCGTCGCGCATGTTTTTGAATATATATGTATGTATGGAGGCGCCGGGATGCACTGACTTTAAGACGCTGCTTTTCATATCCCCCATTCTCTTTATTTTATTTCTTTTTTCTGGTTTGTGTTTTATTTTATTTTATTTTCTTTTTAGACCACCGGCAATTGGAAAGAGTCGCAGTCAGCGACGACCGTCCTACATCGCATCGATACACAACAACCCCCTTAGCAAGACCGTAATACTCTCGTCCACCTCTCACCAGACCTGAGTAGGACAAGTTCAATCTTGGCCAATAAAAACACAAATACCAACAACCACAACCAACTAAAACCAGGCGGTAACACCCTACACGAGTATGCCAACGAAACAAGAGAAGTACAACGGCAAAAAAAAAAGCACGCAGCAAAAATGAAAAGTGGCTCTCCCGCCGGGAATTGAACCCGGGTCTCAAGCGTGACAAGCTTGCATACTGACCACTATACTACGGAAGATGAATGACTTGAAGTCACTGTAGTGATTGGTGATGTCGGCATGACTGTTATTAGAGTATATTACTTTTATTGTCACATACTTAGCATAGCTCGAGTGACGCACCGCGGGGAGCGTGCACATGCGTCGCGTCATGCGTCATGCGTCATGCGGGCTTCAGGGGTGGGAGTCTTGATTCCCCATGTGATTGATGAGCTGAATACCTGCTAAAGCTTTTTTTTTTTTGATTTTTGGTTTCTCTTTACTTTATTTATTGATCTATTTCCAAAAATGCACCTATACACAAGTAGAAAGACAAACGTCGCATTACACCCATGTATCCTGCATGTCTCGGCCACGCGCATGTCTCAAACACACATTGCCGACCGCGAAATGCCGAGCTGCCGCAGTCTGCCACACCACCACCACCACCACCTTCTCAACCGCTGGTTTCGGTGTCGCACACGCCCCCTCCTGTCGGGCATGTGCATTTTCCCAACAGAATATACCAATAAAGGAGCATATAACAGGCGAGGAAAGATGCGAATAGGGGGTATTGGAATGTATGACTGTCTTGGAAAGAGAATGATATGATGGATATTGAATCTATGTCTACTCTTTGAAAAGAAGAAATAAATGCATAGGTATATGAAGATATAATAAATAGCTGAATGGATGAAGGATGAAGGATGAATAAATGAAATGAAACTAAAAGGTAAATATAAAAGGTAAATATAAAAGAAAACACATGTTTAAAAACGCTTACATCGTGACCTCATTTGCGGGTATGCCCGTACTAAAACTCGCGTTTTGCAACTCATTTTTGTTCTTTGTCTCGTGTCTCGTCTCTTTTTCCTACTTTTTCTTTTTTTTTAAGAAAAAGAATAGAAAAAGAATAGAAAGGGGAGGGTTTCTTTTTTTTTTAAAAAAAAAAAAAAAAAAAAAACGTCCGACATGAACTAAAATGAGCATATCCCCCCGACTTCATCGTCCATTGTCCACGACCCGGCCAAGCCCTTGACATCGACATTCTCTTCGACGGCAGCGTCTGTCTTGGAAAAGAGTGCATCGGCGGCATATTCGGCCTTGAGCTTCTTCTTCATGAAGCGCCTCGTCCACTCCTCAATGGCCGGCTCGCCCGTCTCGTCTCTCGCTTGTTTGAGGAACGGGATCAGGGCGGTGCCGCCGGTGCCGGTCTGGGACTTGGTCTTGGCGTTGCGCGAGGCCGCCGTCAGGTTGACGGGCTTTCTGCTTCGTGAGCGGCTGCGGGCGCGGACTTCCCTCGACGGCTTGATGATGTACCGCGTGACGATGGCGATGTGCTTGTCACGGAAGGCGCCGAGCATGGCGAGACATGCATCGTAGGCGAGGCATAGTTCCCGGCTCGTGTTGTTGGCTTGGACGAATTCTCGGATATTGGCGACCCGCGATACGTCGGCCAGAAACCTCGCGTGGGGGCCCGGCATGTACCGTCGCATTTCTTGGATGAAATTGTGTTTGGCGGGAGCGTGACGAGCTTCCAGCTCCGACTCGGACGAGGGATCGCGGGCCTCGCCGGTGGGACGGTGATGAATGCCGAGTACAATGTCGAAGAATTGAATCAGACTGCTCTGGGCGTTGCTGCCACCGCTGTATTGACGATACTCTTCCTGGCCGGAGCCGTCTTCGTATATCACGCCGTCGGCAAGACCGGCTTCGGCCATGTTTTTGCTGCCGGCGAGAAAGGGACGAATGCGGTGGTAGAATATGGTGGGGTCGCAGCTCTCGTGCATCCTCTGCAAGATGTTGGTCAGGTCGGTGAGGCGCTCCGCGAAGCCGACGAGGCATCGCGTGACGGTGGTTGTGTCGCCGGACCGCGCGGCGGCGATGGCCGTGAGCATCAGATCAAGGATGGGGGCGCCGCGGGCTTCGATGGCAACGGAGATGAGGTAGAACCATGACTCGTCAATGGACCCGGTAAAGGTGTTGAGGGTGGCGAGGTTCTCCATGTTGTCGACATGCTCGTTGATGAAGACGGGCTTGAAATTCCACAAACACACGGCGGCATAGGTGGCGACGGGCAGGACCTCCAAGTGATCCGAGATGTCGAGCAGAGGCACCGAGATGGACATGGGAAGACGATGGGCGGGCAAGTCGCCGCCCCAGATGTAGGCATGTGCTATGAAGCAGAGGAGCGAATACGCGCGGCGCCATTCGGATTCGTGCTCGAGGCCAATGGTGGACAGCACGGGCAGCTGGTCGACGAGGCCGCGCAGACGACGAGTGAGGACGAGGGCTTGCAGGTTGGACGCGATGGCCTCCCACTTGTTGTAGTAGGGATCCGGAAGACGTTCCAAGGGAAACGTGTCGGGCAGGAAGCCATGTGTCGGCGACAGGCCGTAGTCGGCGAGGACGGGGATGGGCGGAAGCATGGGAGGGGGGGGGGGGGGGGGGGGGGGGAGCTGAAGCTGAAGCTGAAGCTGAAGCGACGAGACGTGACGTGACGAATAGGATACCGCGCACAGGATACTTGTTGGTGTCCCCCCTTTTTTTTT
>SRPU01000491.1:0-17884 GCA_018360185.1 Claviceps lovelessii | reverse complement strand
TATAAATAAGTAATAATAGCTTTATATAAAGCTATAGTTTCTACTATTAATATTTATTAATATTACCTTATTTACTATATTTATACTCTAGTACTAATATACTATTAAAAATAGGGGTAAATAAATATAGCAATTCTTTTTCTATACTTTTTAAGAGGTTTAGAGTTAATTCTGCGTCGCTACTGCAGTGCGGGCGAATTCATAAAAAGTATATTTATAAATAAATATATATAAATAATAACTTTATTATTATAAAGGCTATAATATAGTTTTAATATAATATTATAAAGCTTTAGCTTTATTTATTAAAAAAAAATTAATTACTTTATAAAATAGTTAATAGCTAAACTTTAGTTTATTATAAACCTAATAGTTTTAAAAAAACTTTAAAGTAGTTTTAAGTTAAACTTATAATAAAATTAATATATTAAAAAAAGTAACTTAAAATATTTAAAAAGGCATTATAATAATAAAGAGTATTTTATATTAAAGAGAATTAGTACTATATAACTAATATAATATAAATATAAAACTAAGTTATTTATAATAAGGAATATAGTGCTTAGTATATAATAGTTAAGGCTATAACTATTTAATATAAAAATCTTTAAAAGCTTAAATATTAAATATAGCTTTATAGTAGCTTATTATTAAAATAATAATAAGTCCCTTTTATTTATAGAGTAAAGGTATAAATATTATAATTATTAAAATATATTAAAAAAAAGCTATTATTTTAGCTAAATATTTCTTTTTTTTTAAAGCTTAATTTAATAATATATTAAATAATTTAAATAGCTACCTTAATATTACTATATTTTTAACTAAAGATTAATTTAAAGCTAATAAAATTTATAATATTATAAAAAGCTTATTTAACTAAAAAGTATTTAAATTTAATAAACTCTTAATAAATTACCTTAAAGTTTATAATAAGCTATTAGTATAAACCTTTACTTACTTATTAAATATATATTATTATATTAATTACTACCTAGCTTTATTTTAATAAGTAAAAGTTATTATTTTTTATAAATTAAGTAAAACCTTAATAAAGTAATAAAAAATAAAAACTTAGTATTTAATTTTACTTTTTAATATAATTAATAAGGTTATAAAAGTAGTAGTAATAAGTTAGCTTACTTTTATAGCTAAATTAAATAAAGCACTATTTAATTTATAAATAAGTAATAAAGTAAATTAGTTTATAAAAGTTATATTAAATATATTAATAGAATTTATATATATAGTATAGTATTATAGTAGTATTATATTATTACTTTAGCTAAATATATTAGTAGCCTTTAATATTATTTATTATAAATAGCTTACTTATACCTTTATTATTATTAGTATTTTTATTTAAATTATAGTATAAACCTACTTTTTTATTATTAAGTATATTACTTACTTTTTTTTTAATAATAAAACTATTAGCTCTTTACTTATTATTATAAAAGTATTATAAGGATTTTTTATTTTCTTTATTTTTTTTTACTTTATATTATATTATTATATACTAAGCTTTAAGTAGTATAATTTATATTAATTATAGGCTTCTTTAATAATATAAATATTTTAGTATATTATTATATAGTAAAGAAAATATAAAATTACTTTAAGGCTATATAAGTAATTTATTAAAATTAATTTTAAAAGTTAAGCCTTAAATTTAATTTAAAAAAAAGTAAACTTATATACTTTATAAAATACTATA
Organism: Claviceps lovelessii; assembly: GCA_018360185.1. Classification (NCBI taxonomy): domain Eukaryota; kingdom Fungi; phylum Ascomycota; class Sordariomycetes; order Hypocreales; family Clavicipitaceae; genus Claviceps; species Claviceps lovelessii. The sequence continues at coordinate 16,167 of SRPU01000491.1, read as the reverse complement.
TTATAGTTATAACTTTAGTTTAATTTAATATTAATATAATATAATTAATTTAATTTACTTACTTTTTAAAAATTTAAATTTATTAAAAACTATAATAAAAAGTATATTAAAGTTAAATCAAGTTAAAATTAATATAGTAATAGCTTATATTTATATTACTAATAGTATAAATAATAATTGTAAAGAATAGGAGGTAAATTAAACTAAGTTATATTATTTTCTTTAAAAGGAATTATATTACTTAGTTAAATAAAAGGGATAGCCCTTTAGATATAATTAGTAGCTAGAAGCTATAGTATTATAAAATACTAGCAGATTACTAAATAAATATTTTATAATATTAACTAAATCTAAGAATAGGATTTATAAGGGTCCCTTAAAATATAATAAACTATAAAAAACACCCCTTAAAATAACTTTAGATAATTCTTATAAAACTAAATAACTATTTATATCTACTAGTATCTATTTATTATTATTATTCCTATAGAAAATTATTTCTATTTTTTATTATTTTTGTATGTAAAAAAATAACTATAATAATAATTTATTTATTTCTATATAAAAAAAATCTAAATTATACTTAATTCCTTAATTATATAGAGTCTCTATAAAAATTCTATTAATAGTTATAGAAATATCTATACCCTCTATCTGTTATGGTCTAGGTCTTTGACCTAACCTTAGGCTGCGGGCTGCGGACCGCGCGCAGCTGGCACCCACCCTAGCGACGACCGACCAATATAGATGTCAATTGATCAGATCTTGCCAACCTAATCAATGCGTATTCTTTTGCCTACGGCTGCTACAGCTGGCAAGGGATCCGGGCAACCGGTATCGACTGCGCTGACATCCGCGATGACCTAATTGGGTTAGTCTATAACAATTAATTAGGTTTAAGGTTATAGGTTCAATCCCTGTGTGTGTGTGTGCGTGCGTGCGGGCGGGGTTGTGCTTGGGCTTATAAGGACCCACTACAAGCGGAGAGAAGTGGGTCCCTTAGGGGGTGTGCGGTATTGGTTAAGAGGGTGGGGAAAGTGGGGCTATGTTATAGTTTAGGTCTTTGACCTAACCTTAGGCTGCGGGCTGCGGACCGCGCGCAGCTGGCACCCACCCTAGCGACGACTGACTAATATAGATGTTAATTGATTAGATCTTGCCAACCTAATTAATGCGTATCCTTTTGCCTACGGCTGCCGCAGCTGGCAAGGGATCCGGGCAACCGGTATCGACTGCGCTGACATCCGCGATGACCCAATCGGGTTAGTCCATAACACTATCTTACCTTTTAAAATTATAATAGATTTAATAAATATTATTACCATAGTTTAATATATCTATAAATAATAATTAGGACTAGTAAGGCAGGGAATATAATTATATTAAAATACCTTATAATCTTTACTAAACTATAGGAGAATTAGTATTATATTTTATTATAATTTAGTATAAAAGGGAGATAAAGAAAAAAAAAAAAAAAAAAAAAAAAAAAAACTTTTTGCAAATTCGCCTGCACTGTAGTAGCGACGTAGAACCGACTCTAAACCTCTTAAAAAGTATAGAAAAAGAATTACTATATTTGTTAGTATTCCCTAGGATACTAGCGATTCTCTTGGGAATACTAGGGTGAAGCGGGGTCCTAGTGAGTTAACGTGTGGTCTGCGAATAATATTATAAAAAGGGCCTCCTTCTTTAATATTTAGTACTAGCTAAAGGGGGTATTTTATAGCTAGCGTTAAGGGCCATGAAAATGCTATTAGATTCTACAGTAAAAACTCTATATGCATAGACTAATTAAATTCTATAGCTATTTAGCTATAAATTTAGTTCTTTCTAGTTATGCTATGTTATTAGAGAATGTAGTAATTCTAATACTTAGAATTCTCTCTTTTTATAGAAAAAGAGGAATTGCTTATAAGTTATATAGAAATCTACCTAAAAATAAGGGTTAACTATTTAATTAAATAATTAATAAGAATAAGAATTCTACTTTATACTTTTAGTATTCCTTCTCTTTTCTATATACTTCCTTCTTCTTTTTTATATACTTTACCTATTCTTTTATATAGATTATAGCCTTATTTCTATTAATAAAGGTCTTAAAGGTATAATTTAAGAATAATTTTATTATAGCATTTATAATATTATTATTACTATTAATTTACCTAATTTCCTTAATTTCCTACCTTTTATATAATTATTATAGTGCTATAATATTAATTATTAGCCTTTTTTCTTTTATAGTGCCTAACCTTATAATATATTTATATAATAAAAGGGAATTTATATAAATAATTATTAGTATTAGTAGAATTTATAGCTTTTATATAATAATCTATAGTATTATACTAATTATTTAGGTAATATCTATACCTCAGACTATTATATATAGCTTAGAGGTAAGGGTACTCCTTATAACTTTTTTACTTTTTATAAAGCTATATATTATAATATTACCTTTTAGTATAAATTCTAATTTAATTTCTACTTTTTTAGTACTAAGAATAATTATATATTTTAATTATAAGCTAAGGTCTTTATTATTTATAAAGGAATTATTAATAAAGATATATAAAGCTATAGTAGTAAGATTTAGTAAAATATACCTTAATTTATAGTTATAATACTATATTTACTACTAAATCCTTTTATTTAAATAAATTATATTAGATTTATTAGAGTTTTAAACTTATATAGTAATAGAAAGGTTAAATATAGCTTTTAGTTAATAAACTAATAATATATATACTTCTTATGCTCTTTATTTAATATATTACTACTTTATAGTTAGCTTATTAGGTTTAATAACTTCTAGCTTCTAGCTTTAGCTTTTTTAATAGAGTTTAATAAGATTTTTATTAAATTTATATAAGATATACTTATTAAATTAAAGGGGTTTAGTTAGCATTAGGATTTATTTAGGTTTTATTATAAATCCTACCCTTTTTGATTTTAATTTCTTTATTTTAGAAAACTTTATATTACTAAGACTAAGAGTATTATTTATTTATATACTAATTACCCTAAAGTATTTAATTATATTAAATGCTATTAAGAAATATAGGTTATATATAAAAGTAATTATTATTAGCTTTTTATAATAATAGTAAAAATAAGTTACCTATTAATATATACTAGCTTTAGTAATACTATAAAAGGGTTTTATAACTTTTATTATAGTATTCTTTAGGTATAAATATATAATTTATATAGGTAATTTAGTAATTATTAATTAATTTAGCATTGTTTTTAATTAAATATATACTTATATAATATCTTATAACTATAAAAAGATGCAATCTTTTACTAAGGAAGGTGCTAATATAATAATAAGCCTTTAACTTACTTATTAAATTATTAAAGATTATATTAGAATCTATACCTTTTTTATATTACTATAGCTTTATATTATAAGCCTTAATTTCTTATATAACTTATTTATACCTTTCCCCTTAACTTCCCTTACTATTTAAAAGTAAAAAAGGTATTAATTACTATGCTTTTTCTTATTAAAAGTAATAAATTTAAAGATATCTCTTATTAATAAAGTATTAATTTCCTTTTAATTTAATACTTTAAATAGTTATTCCTTAGTAATAATCTTTTCTTACTTATATAGGTTAATTACTAGTTTCTAATTACCTTTCTTCTTTTTTATAAGGAAACCTATAGTGCTAAGTTCTTTATTATTTTAATTAGAATTTTTAGTATAATTTAAAATAAAAGAGTGCTTTTTAGGTTTACTATATCCTTATTATAGTGGTTCTTATAGTAATTAACCCTTATTTTTCTTAGTCTTCTTTATTTTATCTTTCTTATTTTAATTATTAATTTCCTTTATATTTATAGTCTTTTTTATATTATAGTAGTATAGCTTTACTACTATTAAGTAGAATTTTATAAAACTATAAGGTAAATCTATAGTATAGGTCTTATAATTAAATAATAGTAACCTATAAGGGCTATACTAATTTCTTTTTTTATACTAAATATTAACTTTTAATTATAATAGTAATATATATAATAGAAGAGTATTTAAACTATTTTATATATTAAGGGCATTAAAGACTTACCTTTTTATAAGGTAGTGCTAAGCTTTATTAGTAGCTTTCTATAGTAAAGTAGCTCTTTATACTATTAAAAGACTTAGGGGTAAATTATATAATATTTATAAATATACTTTAAATATAAGTAAAGTTAGTATAAAACTATTAGGTTTAGTAAAGTTATTAATAGCTTTAATAGCTATTTATAGTCTTTAGAAAGAGCTAAGGAAATCTCCTACATTATTTTTAATAATATTATATACTTTCTAAAGGGAGGTATAATATCTCTTAACCTTTTTAATGCTATAGTATATTTTAATAGGAATTGTTTTTATATTAATAGCTATTTAGTATATAATATACTAGAATTCTATAAAAGTAAAGTTTCTTTTAATATTATAAATAATATTATTTAAGGGACCTAAATATATATTAATTTAGCACTCCTTTAGTATATTTTATATATTTTATGCTTTTTACTTCTAGGGTTTAAGAAAGCATATAGCTTAGAATATAGTTGCTATATTAATAATATATAGTATAGGTTTATTATTAATTTAGAGAATATTAATAATAATTTTATAGTTAAAGTCTATATTATTTTTTAAAGTAAACTTAAATTATTCTAAGGCTTTACTATAAAGTTAATATTAATAGTATTTATAAAAGAGTTTTTTAATAATCCTATTAATTACTAATTTACTAGCTTTTTATAGTAGCTTTATAAGTTTAGTAACTAAAAAATAGCTAAATTATTAGTATAATTAATATATTTTAGCCTTTAAAAGATAGAAAATAGTAGCTTTATTTACTTATAGAATTTACTAAAGGTATTTTTATTTTTATATAATTAAAACCTTCTTTATACCTTAAATTAGTATATTCTTAAGGTTATTAAGTTTTATTTTTATTTAGTCTATATTAGAAATATAAAATAAAAAGGGGGTAGCTATATTAAGAATATAGAATTTAATAGTTTTAAAGGTAGTAGGAATATATAAGATTCCTAAAGAAATTACTAATTCTATACTAAAGTTAACTATATACTAATTAGTAGGTTTAATCTTTAGATTTAGTATAAGCTTTTATAAAGCTATAGCTTATAATGCTTTTATTATAAAAATCCTTACTACTTTAGTATTTAGTATAATTTTATAAAAAATATTACTAAAATATTAATTATTTAAAATAAAGTAATTTATTTTAAGGGTTTTCTTTTATATATTAGGGGTTATACTAAATAATTTATAAGTAGTTATATTGTTTTTAAGTATATATAAAAGGGATTAAGCTTAAAAAGGTATTAGTTTCTTATAAAAATCTACTTAATTAAATAGTTTTAGTAAATTTAGTAGTAATTAATTAAGAAATTATATAAATATTAGCTTAGGGGTTATAATATTACTTAATAGTATAGTAATATAGGTATTTAATGCCTTTTAAGCTAGGTGCTTATTTTCCTTAGTATTAATTACCTTAGGTTTTCCCTTATATTTAAAGAGAAATGTATTAAAGCTATATTTAAAGGGTATTCCCTTATAGTTCTTACTCTTTTACTAGAAATCCTTAGCTTTTTATTATTTCTATTTTATATAAAATATAGACTAATATCCTACTTATTAATATATAAAATATTTATATAAAAAGCGTGATTTTTATAGTAATTAGCTATTAGGGCGCTAATTAGATAGTTACTTATATTATTAATTAGTAAACATTGCTTTATTATTAGCTTTTATTAGATTTAGTATAAATAATAGCTATTATAATGCTTTAATTAATTTATTAGCGTATAAGCATTTATAAAGGTTTTTAATAACTCCTTTATAAGTTAGAGTAAGGTTAAATATAGCTAGCTTATATTTAGAAATACTACTAATAGTAGTAATAAGCTATTACTAAAGCTTTATATTTATAGTAAAAGCATTAAAGATTTTATAATAAATATAATAAAGTTATTTTAATATTTAATTAAGGCATTAAAGCTTAGTCTTCTTAGGGTTATTAGTAATAATTTTTTTAAAGAAAGATATTATTTTATTTAATATAGTAAAACTACTAATTACTTTTAGTTTTAAAGTAATTTTTTAATAATATTAGTAATACTAAAGGTAAAACTTTTCGCAAATTCGCCTGCACTGCAGTAGCAACGCAGAACTAACTCTAAACCTCTTAAAAAGTATAGAAAAAGAATTACTATATCCGTTTATTCCTATTACTAATAGTGTATTAGTACTAAAGTATAGATATAGTAAATAAGGTAATATTAATAAATATTAATAGTAGAAACTATAGCTTTATATAAAGCTATTATTACTTATTTATAAGTTAGGGTAGCTTTATATTAATAGTATTCTAAGTTATTTCTATACTACTATTTATATATAAGTAAATACTTAATTACCTTATAGTTAAATATAATAAAATAACTAAACTTATACTAGCTATAGTGCTAGAGAGTATATAGAATATTATCCTTTATATAAATAATATAGCTTTAATATATACTTAATATAGCCTTTTAATGCCCTAAACCCTTACTAAAATAATAATATTAACTTTACTATTACTTTATAAGCTTATTATAGTTTAAAACCTTAAAAAAGTAGTAAAATATATAGTTAAGAAAGCTATAAATACTAAAAATATACTAGCTTTAAGCTAAGCTAGTATTACTATTAAGAGAGTCTTTTAATCCCTAGTTTAATAGGTTTACTTTATAATTATAGTAATATTATTTTAAGTTTATTATAAAATTATTATTAAAGGTATTATTATAGCTAAAGCTATTTAAAATTACTTATTTAAAAATACTATTACTACTATTAATTAAGCTACTAGCACTAATACTATAGTAATAGCTTATTACCTTTAGAGTAGTAATACTATTATTATATTTTAAAATATAATAAAGCTTTATATTAAAAATATAGTATAGGTTAGTATTACTTTTAAACTAAAAGCAGCACTAAGCTAATATATATTTAGTATTATTATTAAGGGCTTCCCTATATATTATATATAAAACTAAGAGAGAGACTATATTCTTTAAGCCTTAGTTATAGCTAATAGCTAGGGTTTTATATAAATTATAGTATAAAAGCTATATAGTATTACTATATAGTCTCTTTTTATTATTACTATTAATAGCATTAATATAGTAAATAGGCTATATTATACTAATATTATTTATAAAGCTAAGATTTTTAAAGCTAAACTTTATAATAAAGCTATTTACCTTTATTAGTATTATAAGTACTTTAAATTTAGATATATAGCTATATACTATACTATACCTTTATAGTATAGCTACTATACTACTAATTATTATATAAAAGGTAAGTAGTTTTACTTAGTACTAATAAAAGCTATTTATAAATACTATATTAATTATTTAGAACTATACCTAGTGTAGTTCTATATATATAACACTATTAATAAGTAATAGAACTATATATATACTATATATTTAGTATAGCCTCTAGCCTTTACTAAACCTTTACCTTAATTAAAATAAAAGAGCTAAATTAAAGTGCTTAGCTATAGCTAAAAATAAAATATAAGTAACTTACTTTTATATAAGGCCTTACCTTAGAAATAAGTTAATAAACTATATACCTACCTTTTTAAATTAAGGCTAGAATTAATATAATATTTAAAAGTAGCTATAAAGGCCTTTCTAAGCTAGTAATCTATAACTACTATAGCCCTAAATAAGCTAAGTCTAATTTAATATATAATATAAAGTATATAATTAAGGTTATATACTAAAATATATAGAAGAAAATTTATTTAATATATTTAGCGCTAGAGTTTTAGCCTAAAACTAATATAATAGTAATATAGAAACTAAGAACCTTAAATAGTAAACTACTAAATTTTAGCCTTAGCTACTTTTAACTTATAATTTAGAGTAGCTAAACTATAATCTATATATATTACTAGTATAAACCTAAGGTATAGATAGTATAAATAGGTAAAGACTAGTGCTTTATTATATTAATAGAATATAATATTTACTTTATTTACTCCCTAACCTATAAACCTAACTAAACTTTACCTTTACTTAAATTTATAGTAGCCTTATCTCTTAATTATAATATATTTATTAGTAATTTTAACTAATACTACCTACTTTAAAACTATTATAGCTAAACCTTAGTAAAATATAATATACTTCTCTTATTAGTAAAGTAGTAATAGCTTAAATTTATAATACTTTAAAGTAAAGTAATATAAAAAATATAAGGGAAAAGGGATAGTATTATTAATTATACCTAAGCTACCTATAGTATTAATATTAACTTCTTAGGGGGACTAGACCTTACTAGGTTTAACTATATACTATAACTAATTTATATTAGCTTTAGCCCTAAGCTATATAGTAACTATTTACTTTAATATAAATAGCTATATATAAATAATAACCTTATTACTATAAAGGCTATAATATAGTTCTAATCTAATATTATAAAGCCTTAGCTTTCTTTACTTAAAAAGATTAACTACTTTATAAAATAGTTAATAATTAAACTTTAGTTTATTATAGACCTAATAGTTCTAAAAGAACCTTAAGGTAGTTTTAAGCTAAATCTATAGTAGAATTAGTATACTAAAGAGATAACTTAAAATACTAAGAAAGTACTATAATAATAAAGGGCATTTTATACTATAGAGAACTAGTAATATATAACTAATATAGTATAAATATAGAACTAAGTTATTTATAATAAGTAGTATAGTGCTTAGCGTATAGTAGTTAAAGCTATAACTACTTAATATAGAAACCTTTAGAAGCTTAAATGCTAGGTATAGCTTTATAATAGCTTACTATTAAAATAATAATAAATCCCCTCTTTTTTATAAGGTAAAGGTATAAATATTATAACTATAAAGATATATTAAAAAAAAGCTACTACTCTAGCTAAATATTTCTTCCCTTTTTTCTAAGCTTAACTTAATAATATACTAAGTAATCTAAATAGCTATCTTAATATTACTATATTCTTAAATAAAGACTAATTTAAAGCTAATAAGATTTATAGTATTATAAAAAGCTTATTTAGCTAAAAAGTATTTAAACTTAATAAACTCTTAGTAGGCTACCTTAAAGTTTATAGTAAGCTATTAGTATAAACCCTTACTTACCTACTAAATATATATTACTGCCTTAGTTATTACCTAGCCTTATTTTAATAAGTAAAAGTTATTATTTTTTATAAATTAAGTAAAACCTTAATAAAGTAATAAAGGGTAAAGGCTTAGTATTTAATCTTATTTTTTAGTATAGTTAGTAAGGTTATAAAGGTAGTAGTAGTAAGCTAGCTTACCTTTATAGCTAAATTAGGTAAAGCGCTTTTTAACCTATAAATAGGTAATAAAGTAAATTAGTCTATAGAAGTTATATTAAGTATATTAGTAAAATCTATATATATAGTATAGTACTATAGTAGTATTATATTACTACTTAAACTAAATATATTAGTAGCTTTTAATATTATTTATTATAAAAGGCTTACTTATACCCTTATTACTACTAGTATCCCTACCTAAATTATAGTATAAACCTATTCCTTTACTACTAAGTATATTACTTATCTTTTCTTTAATAGTAAAACTATTAGCACTCTCTTTATTACTATAGAAATACTATAGGGGTTTTTTATTTTCTTTATTCTCTTCTTACTTTATATTATATTATTATATACTAAGCTTTAAGTAGTATAGTTTATATTAGTTATAGGCTTCTTTAATAATATAAATACTTTAATATATAGTTATATAGTAAAGGAAATATAAAACTGCCTTAAAGCTATATAAGTAATTTATTAAGACTAGTTCTAAAAATTAGGCCTTAAATTTAACTTAAGAAAGAGTAAACTTATATATTTTATAAAATACTATACTATAGTTATAACTTTAGTTTAACTTAATACTAATATAATATAGCTAGTTTAATTTACTTACTTTCTAAGAGTTTAAATTTACTAAAAACTATACTAAAAGGTATATTAAATTTAGATTAAGTTAAAATTAGTATAGTAATAGCTTATACTTATATTATTAATAGTATTAATATAGGGCTATTTACTATAGAATATATACTTATTATATATATAAGTAATTTAGAGTATTATTACTTATAATATAGAATTACACTATACCCCTATAGTAATTAGTAGTAAAGTATAAGAGATAGCTAAGGTATTTATTTTTAAATAAATTAAGTATTTAAGAATAGTTATTAGTGCCTTTAAGGCTATACTATAGGCCCTTATTAAAACTAAGTTAATAATAGCTTTAATTAACCTTTACCTTAATTATTACTTACTTTACTTTTATTATTAAATTAAAGCTAATAGTATAGCTAATTAGATTTATAATGCCTATACTATAATAATAGCTTAATTTTATTATAAATAAGTACACTATAGGTATAAATACTCTTTAAATTCTAATAACTACCCTAATTATATATTATTTCTAAATTAGCTTTATAATTATTTCTTAAAACTATCTTTATTTAAGGTACTTACCCTTAACTAAAAAGATTATTAATATAGAGAAAGAGCTATTATATAAGCGTGCTAGACCTAGGTTAAATATATAGTAATAAAGCTTAACCTTAACTTTACCTTTATTATTAAGATAGTTTATATTTACTTAGGCTTTACTAAATATAAATCTATAGCACTTATTTAAATATATATAAAATATATTAGTTTTAATGCCTTTCTTTATAACTATTATATTTTTAAGGTAGATTTACTAATATATAGCTACTAGGCTAATAATAAGGACTATTACTATATATTACTTTTTTATAAAAACTTTAATTACCTTTACCCTATAAATATAGGTATACTACTAGTATATAACTAATATAAAGTTAGAAAGGCCCTTAAAAAGAATAAACTAGCTACTATACTTATAAAATAGCTTATATTAACTAAGTATATTCTTTAATTCTAACTTATATATAATTTATAAAAATAATAAGCTAAAGATATTAAGGACTTAGTATAGTAAGGCACCTAGTATAATACTAAGGTAAAAATAGTAGAAGGCTATAGTTATATTATAGTTAACTTAGAATACTTTAATAAATAAATTATATTAAATAAAAAATAAAAAACAGTAGCTAGAATAAATTATTATAAATATAGCATACCTATACTAGCCCTAGCCTTACTTTTTATTAGTATTCCCCTCTACCCCCTCCTTCTTTTTTATTACCCCCTTCTTTTTCTTATTAGTATAGCTTTATACTATAATTAGATAAAGCTTATAAATTTTTTATAAAATATTATTATATTCTTTTAGTATATTAGTAATATAGTAGGCCTATAGTAATATCTTATTTTTAATTAAAGTTAAGGCTAAAACCACTATAATATTATTAAATAGCTATACTACTATTATAGTAGCTATCTCTATCTCCTTTATAAGTTATTATACTTTCTTTTAAATAGTATTATACTCTCTAGCTTATTACTAAGTTAGCACTATACTAGCACTATAATAATACTATATTTAAACTACTATATACTTATATTAATAAGCTCCCTAAAAGTATAAAGGTTTTATATATTTATTACTTACTTAATAGTTTTTTAGTATAATATAATATTTTAGTTTAGCTATAGTACTAATTAGCTACTAATTTATTACTAATATAAATAAAGAGTAAAGTATTTATATTTAAATAAGTTTTTTTTACTTTTATATACTTAAAGTATATACTACTAATACCTATATAAATTAAAGATAGTAGTAGTATAAGTATAAAGAAAATACTAACCTTTAGTATAATAATACTATTTTTTAATATCTTTAGCTTATATTAAGTAAGCTTTATAGGGCTAGTTTTTTAGCTAGCCTAGCTATACTATAAATTAGTAGTAGTAATATATTAGGTTAGAATTAATACTTATCTCTAAGGTAATAATTTTATTTAGTAATAGTATTTTTATTAGTACTATAGTTAGTTAAAGGCAGTAATATAGTAATATTACTATAATAAAAGAATTAGGGGTATACTTATAATAAAAGTAATAAATAAAGAAGAAAAAAAGAAGAGAAAGGGTTAAAAATAAGGAGAAAAGAGTAGCTCTTATAATTATTTCTTTTTTCTTTATATAACTAATAGTTAGCTAGTAGTTAGTTTACTAATAGCTAGCTACTAGCTAGTATAGCTAATGCTATAAAGGTATAAAAGCTAGTAAAAGGTTTTTAATAAAAAGATAGTAGCCTAAAGGAAATAGTAAAGGATTAATATAGTATTTAATAAAAGTTATTAAAGTAACTTATAATAAAGCATAAACTACCTCTAAGGGTAATTTACTACTTTACTATATTTTTACTAACCTTCTTTAATTATAGTTTTATAATAAACACTCTTTTATAATACTAATTAAGTTTAGCTAGTAGTGTATATTTATATATAGTTAAAACTAGTGCGGGGCTACTTTAGCTCTGCTATAGATAATAGAATAGCTATATATAGGTTTTTCTCCTTACTCTAGGGTTTTTTCTATATAGTTTTAGTAGCAGAGGTACTAGCTATTAGGCTTAGCCTAACTAGAGTAATAATAATAATAATAATAATATTAGTAAGGTTATAGATTATTAAACCTTTTTTAGTAAGTTTATTAAAATAATAAGTAAGAGTATTCTCTTTTAATATAATTAGAAAAGCCTTTATTTATAATATCTTAGAAATATTATTTTATATATATTAATCTTTAAAAATATTTATTTTTAGAATAATAAAGTCATATAGTTTCTTACTATATTTCTTATTAATTATATAGCTTTTATTAATTTTTTTAAGAATATAGTGGATTTAGTTAGGGATTAAGTCTATTAGTAGTGTTAACCTCTTTAGTAGTTTTACTTAGGTTTTTTATATTAATAAGTTAAGTAATTTAGATTCCTTTTAAATTTATTAATTAATTAATTAGGAATTATTAATAATACTTTATGCTTATAGGGGAATAGGAATTTATAGTTAGTATTATATAGCTTAACTAGGGAACTAGCATTTAATTTATTCTTTTAATGTATTAATAAGAGTAATAAGAGACCCCGTGGCGCAGTGGTCAAGCGTTATGGAAAACCTCGTCACTTTTCTTACGTAAGCAAGAATTGTGGGGAGGTTACAGGTTCGATTCCTGCACGGGGCACAGTTTTTCCTTAGTGTAGTGGGGGCTACATAATAAGGAAAAACTAGACTCTAATTAGCTAGAAAAGTGGGGGCTTTTCTAGCTAATTAGTAGCTTAGTAAGCTAAGAAAGTGGGTCTGGTCCCCCTATTTATCCTAGCTTACTAAGCAGCGCGGATTAGCCACTCCTGTGTTATATAAATAGGCAAAAATTACCCCCTAGCTCTTTGGGTGCTAAGCCGGTTGCAGCCGTAATTGCTAGGATTAATGGGTATAGGGTAACGAGGGTTGTAAAGCAGGAATAATAGAGGAAATAACTATAGGGTAACTAGGGTATAATTGTTTAATTGGCTTTTTATAGAAGGAAATCGGACTTAGAATTCTAGAATTCTAAGAAGTAGATAAAATTATATATTTAGTTAGGTTTTTCATCCTATTAGGTAACTACTAATTAGTGAAATTATATAAGTAATTATATAATTAGCTAATTAGTACCCTAATGAAGGTTTTCCTGTAACTAAATAAAGCATAAGGAGCAGAGGTTCTAGATACAGCTAAGCATAAATTGCTAAAGCTGGCTAGCGTATAATAATAAATAAATAAGAGTAATAAGAGAAGTAGTATATTATATACCTTATATTAATAGTATTAGTATACTATTAGTAAGAAGGAAGTTTTATAAATCCTTTTATAATATAGTTAGAATTTATTAGAAATCTTTAGTAATTTAACCTTTAAAGTTTTTATAGAGAGTATTAAAGAGCTAAAGGGTCTTTTACTTTAAAATATTATACTAATAGAGAATAAAAGTAGCTTAGTTATTAATATACTGCTAATTCTTATACTTTTTTAGTATATTATCCTAGTATACCTTTTATTTTAAAGTAAGAATATTTATATATTTATAGATAATCTTAGAAAGGGAGTTTAGTAATACTTATAATAAAGCAGTATTAGGGCTACTTTATATAAGATTTCTAGATAAATCTTAGAATTCCTTATTACTTCTATAGAAAGATATCCTTATAATTAAATATTTTATATATTTTTTAACTAGCTTTAGTTAAGATTTAGCGTTTTAGTCTTATAATCCCTATATAGGCTTTAGTATAATAAAGTGTTAGTTAGTAAAATAAATAAGGGTTTTTCTATAAATAATAGTATAAATTATAAAGAATTCTATATTTTAAAAGGTTAATACTAGCTAAACTAGTAAAGAAATTTATTTTTATTTTAAAAAAGCTATATTTTTAGAAGTTTAATACTAGCTAAACTAGTGAAGAAATCTATTTTCTTTTAGTATAAATTCTCCCTATAAGCATAATAGAAGTTCTATCTCTTTTAAGTAAATTCTTATAAATCTATAGAATAGTATATTCTGAAGAATAAATATAACCTATTAATTAGTATTAGTATTCCTTAGAATACTAATAATTCTCTTAGAAATACTAAAGTAAAGCGGGGTTTTAGTAACTTAATGTATAGTCTATAAATAATATTATAAAAAGGGCTTCCTTTTTTAATATCTAATGCTAGCTAAAGGGGGTATTTTATAGCTAGCATTAAGGGCTATAAAAATACCGTTAGATTCTGTAGTGAAAACTCTGTACGCGCGGACTAATCGGATTCCGCGGCTATTTAGCCGCGAATCCGGTTCTTCCCGGTTGTGCCGCGTTGTCAGAGAATGCAGCGATTCTAACAATATTTATTTACCCTTATTTTTAATAGTATATTAATACTAAAGTATAGGTATAGTAAATAAGGTAATACTAATAAATATTAATAGTAGAAACTGTAGCCTTATATAAAGCTATTATTACCTATTTATAGGTTAGGGTAGCTTTATATTAATAGTACTTTAAGTTACTTTTATACTATTATTTATATATAAGTAAATACTAAATTACCTTATAGTTAAATATAATAAAATAACTAAACTTATATTAGCTATAGTGCTAAAGAGTATATAAAATATTATTCTTTATATAAATAATATAGCCTTAATATATACTTAATATAGCCTTTTAATACCTTAAACCCTTACTAAAATAATAGTATTAACTTTATTATTACTTTATAAGCTTATTATAATTTAAAACCTTAAAAAAATAATAAAATATATAGTTAAAAAGGCTATAAATACTAAAAATATATTAGCTTTAAGCTAAACTAATATTATTACTAAAGAGATCTTTTAATCTTTAGTTTAATAAATTTACTTTATAATTATAATAATATTTCTTTAAATTTATTATAAAACTATTATTAAAGGTATTATTATAGCTAAAGCTATTTAAAATTATTTACTTAAAAATATTATTATTACTATTAATTAAGCTATTAGTATTAATATTATAGTAGTAGCTTATTACCTTTAAAGTAATAATATTATTATTATATTTTAAAATATAATAAAGCTTTATACTAAAAATACTATATAAATTAGTATTACTTTTAAACTAAAAGTAATATTAAGTTAATATATATTTAGTATTATTATTAAAGGCTTTTTTATATACTATATATAAAACTAAAAGAAAGATTATATTCTTTAAGCCTTAGTTATAATTAATAACTAGGGTTTTATATAAATTATAGTATAAAAGCTATATAATATTACTATATAATTCCCTTTTATTATTATTATTAATAATATTAATATAGTAAATAGGCTATACTATACTAGTATTATTTATAAAGCTAAGATTTTTAAAGCTAAATTATATAATAAAGCTATTTATCTCTATTAGTACTATAGGTGCTTTAAATTTAGATATATTATTATATACTATATTATACCTTTATAGTATAGCTGCTATACTAATAGTTATTATTGTGTCGGGGCTAAAGAGACATGGGCCAGAGACAGGTGGAAAGAGGTCATCGTAACGACTAAGGGCATTGGACCTTAGCGCGATATAATTAGACTATTTAATTAGATAGTATAAAAAGGTCCTA
>SRPU01000490.1:0-17897 GCA_018360185.1 Claviceps lovelessii | reverse complement strand
TTTCTAATATTTTAGAAAAATTAGAAATTTTAGTAGCTGCTATTACCTCTGCCCTAGCTATAGCTTTAGAACCTATAGCTAAGCTAGTATAAGAAAAAACTTAGAAAAGCTCTAAATAAAATTTAGATATTCTAAATTCCTTTAATAATTCTATTATTAAGGAATTTAATAAAAGGGTTTATAGCTTTTTAGAGGGGGCTAGGCTAAAGGGGCCAGAAAATTTCAATTAATAGAAACAGGCCTTAAATATGCAATTTAGGGCACTAGGAATGCCTAATTCTTAGAAAATCCTAGTATTGCTAAAAATCTTAGTAATCCTAACTAAGCTATAATTCTTATGCTTTTAAGAAATAGATACACTAAAGGCCCCTAAAATGCTATAATTTAGTAAAAAGACCCCTTAGAGGCATATAGTGTTTTAATCCGCCAGTATTCTTAGAGTGCTGAAATACAAAGGGGGACCCTATACTATTAATTTTATAGCCTAAATTTTTAAGGCTTTTAGGGTTCCTTAGAGTCCTTTAATACTTTATTTAATAACCTACTAGCTAGGTTAAATTTAATAAGTGTTTTTATAGAGCCTATAAATTAAGTAAATTAGTATTTATAGGCACTAAAATCCACCTTTCCCTACTAGGCTAAAAGGCAGAGATTTTCTATAAGGACTTTTAGGGCTTTAGGGAACCCTATAGGGGCACTAAATTTATAATTTCTAATAGCTAACTTACTTAAAGAGCAAAGAGATAAGAGCTCTTTAGTGGCTAAAGCTCTAAATTATAAAGCTACTGCCTAGAAATCTATATATAAAGGCACTAAAGAAAATAAGTCCTCTAAAAACCCTTATAATAAAAATAAGGAAGAAGAGAATTTCTCTAAAGAAAATAAGGGGAATTTAAAGCCTAATTCTAATAAGAAAAAGGGCAAAAAAGGGCAAAATTCCTTTAAAAAGGCTAAGGATAATAAAGATAAAGGTTAGAAAGGAACCTTTATGCTAGGAAATTTTAACCTTTTATTAGGAGCCTTAGAGCCCTATAAAAGACCTAGTAGCCCTAGTGCTTTTAGTAATTTTAGTAAGAATTCTAGTAATTTTAGTAAAAATTCTAGTACTTCATTTAGTAATTCTAGCACTAAAGAAGATAAGCCTTTAGAAGAAAAGGTTTCTTTTAATGCCTTTAACTTTAGTTATAAAGAAAATATAAAAAATTCACTTCTTTATAATATAGGCTTAATAGTGCACTTAGTTAATTCTAAAGAGCACTTTATAAGCTATACTACTTATAAAAAGGGGGAAGCTAGCCCTATAACTACTAGTAGGGGACCTATTTATCCTAAGGGATACAGTAAGGCTAGATTCTTAGTATTATACTAGCAAAATCCTAATAAATATAGGCCTCTAATTCTATAAAATGCATTATATTTACTTAAATTAGAAATAAATATAGTTAGTGTATTAAAGCACTATTTAGTAGGAGGCTATATGTTTAAAAACTCATTGTTTTTAGCAGATAGGTTTTATATTAGTCTCTTAAACGTTAAAAAGCATAGATTTTTCTTCTAGCTTAAAGATTCTAATCCCCCCCTTTTAAAATTACCTTCCAGCTGCTCTAAGGGGCACTATATAGGTTATTTTAGCTACTAGGCTGGCCCCCCTATAGAGGTTACTAAAAAACCCTCTATAGAGTCTGTTTTAGCCCCTAAAAAGGCTAAAAAGGTTAAAGAATTAGGGAATTTACACCCCCCTAATTCTATAGTCTCTTCTTTATAAAATTAGAAAGCAAGCTAAAGCTAGGCGCCTTTTATAGAGGGGGTCCCCCTAATTTCTAGGGAAAACCCCCCTAATTCTATGCTATTAGAGGCACCTAAATCTAATTTTATAGAGGATTTATAGGGCTTAGTAGATAAAAAAACCTTTTATTATTCCCCCTAAACCCTCTATAACCCTACCTCTAATAGCTAGCTAAGAGGCCTATGGTTCTTAAGGAGCCTAGCACTAGGAAGCTAAGGAAGAAGGCCCTATAGTAGCAAATAAGCTTAAGGGAAAATCTACTATTTTAGATTACCCTATGCCTAAAGACCCCTATAACCTAGATTTTCTAGATTTTAGTGGCTGCCCTAAATTTAGATTTTTTAATCTAAAGGGCAAAAAGGTTAATTTTGCTTACTAAATTTAGCTTATAGTAAAAGAGATAAATAATCCTAATTTTATCTCTATCCATTAAAATAAGGCTTATAGCTTTTATAATAGTCCTTAGGATATTATAGGGAATAACTCTTTAGAGGGGGATCTAAGTGCCCCTTAGACCCTTATAGGGAATAATTCCTTAGAGGGGGAAAATAACTAAAAAGGGAACTTTCTTTTTATCTTTATTAAGAATTACCCTAAAGGATCTATTTTAGGTTAAATGGTTAGAAGAGTCCCTAAGCTTACCCCTAGCCTTAGAAATTCTTATATTCCTAATTATAGATAATTTTAACTAAAGGTTAAAAATCTAAGAAAAATAGATTTTTATATATAGTAAGCCTCTATAAATAATTTACTATAAGGGTTCTTTTTCTAAAGAAAATAAGATCTTAGAGCCTAAGTCCTTAAAGGAATTTCTTAAGGAAGATATCTTAAAAATAAAAAATATATAAGGATAAATATATTCCTTAAGGGCCCTAAAATATCTATAATTTTACTTTACTTTTAAAGTAAGGCTCTTACTGTTTTCTTATTTTATTATTTCTAAGACTTTCTAGAAGCTTTAGTGGCTTATAGGAATCTTTTTTATATAAGACCTTTTTTAGTAATTACTATATTTATTACTAAAGCCACTACAAGCACGTCTAGTTAAAGGCACAAAACAATCACAAAAAACACCCGGAAAATTAAAAACAATTATAAAAATAAAGAAAGAATAAGGTCTCTGCTTTTAACAGCAATTCCTTTGCAAAATGCTATGCACTACTATAGTAAAAAGTTATCTACCCTAGAGCCCTAATTTTAGGCTCTATAATTCTACAATTTATTTTTATTTTAGAATTTTCCTAGATTTTATATAACTTTTTCTTTTACTTTTACCCTTAGCGCCCTATAATAACTAGCCTTAATACTTCTTTAAAGGGGGTGTTAAAAATAATAGGGTTATTTATAGGGGATTCCTTACTATTAGTGCTATAATTATAGCGCTTATAGAAGCATCTTATAGGGGGGCTTTGCTAGCTAGCAAAGCTAGTGTAAGCTAGTAAGCTTATATATATATATATGTAGCATAACTATAAAAATCCAACTAAAGGTTATATATATAAAGCTTATAGCTATAAGGTCCCTATAAATCTTTACTTTTTGCCCTTCTATACCTATTCTAATAGCTATGTAGTTAGGCTAATAGCTATTAGGTATAGGGCTAACTTTAGATTAGATTTATAGAGTAACTAGTAAAGCTATAAAGAAATAAATTAAATAAGCTAACTAAGCCACTAAAGGCAGCTTAGTTAGTAAAGGTAGGTACTCTATAATATTAGTTTTTACTGTTTTTTATAATAAGGAGGAATTTATAAAGAATTCTAAGACTAAATTCTTTATTACTAAATTTAAGGCTTTCTTTTTATATAATTATTTAAAAAAATAATTTTTAGGTTATATATATTAATTTTTACTAAGTTAACTAATTAGTAAGTATATTAGTAGCTAATTTATATAGCTATAAGTCTATTTTTTTATTTTTCTATATAAATAAATTTTATAGAAAATAAAAAATAGCTTATAAAGCCTAGCTAGTAACTAGTATTTACTAATAAGGTTAGTAGGTATATAAGGGAAGGAAGTAAAAACCCCCTTATAGCCGCTAACTATATAGACCGTTAGAATCACTCTTGCTAGCTGCGTATACCTATAAAGTTAGAGATTAAATATAATTTTTATTAAATATTATTATTATAAATTCTTAAGCGAATTAAATAGTACTAAAAGCAATGCAAAAGCTTCTATTTTATATAAGATTTAGCTAACTATAGCTTGCTACAGTGCTCTGCTCTATAGAGCAGTGGACCTATGTATACACGCTTACTAAGCCCACTACTTTAGTAAGCTATGCTCTATAGCACCTACCTTAGTTATTTCTAATAATAGTAATTAAAGTTAATATATTAAAGAAGGCGCTTAGTATATACCTTTTTTAATATAATATAATAAAGGTATTATAACTAATAGCCTATTACTTAGCTTAACTTATACCCCTTTAATAAAACTATATAATTTATAATAAGAAGCTACTTAGTATTATTTTATATTTTAAGGTATAGTTAGCTAAACTTTATAGTATTTTTAAACTATTTATAATCTTTATTAATTATAAAATTTTAAAATACTTTACTAGCTTTTAAGAAATATTAAAATACTAAGCCTATTAGGTAAAAACTCTCTTTTTTTTTAATTTTTACTTTTATTATTACCTAAGCTTTTAAGTAGTATACCTTAATATACTATTTAAATATAAATAAAATAAATTAAGGGGACTAGCTTTAACCTAGCCTTTACTTTACTTAGTATTAATTATATACTTATTATACTTACTTTTTACCTAGCCTTTTTTTATACTAAATATAAATTAAACCTAAAATAAAGCTACTATTATTAATTTATAAAAATAAGATTTCTTTATAAATACTTATATAATAGATTTAAGCTAGTAGCTTAGATCCTTAATAAAGCAAGAGAGGGGTATATAAGGAGACCTATTACACCTATAGGGCAAGCCTTAGGGATATATACTATATAAAGTATATATATATAGTAAAGGGGAATAGTAGCCTCCCTTTTCTCTTTATAAATAATAATAACTTTATTAATACTAAATTATAGTAGCTATTTAGGCTACTTTATAATAATTATTATTTATTATAACATTATTTATAATATTTATTTATATATATATAATATAATAAATCCTTAGTATTATAAATAGGTAGCTTAATTAGGTAATATATAAAATATATATTAGCTTTATAAAACTATTACTTTAATAGTAGCTTAGCTTAAAGAATTATACTACTAAGCAGCCTTAATAAATTAGGTATTCTATATAGATACCTTAATATATCTAAACTAGGTATAACTTAAATATAAACTACTTTTAATAGGAAACCCTTATAATAAAAATAAGGCTTTATTCTAAGCTTAGTAAAGCTTTATAATATATAAGCTAAAGGCTAACTTAAACTTTATTAATACTAATTATAATAAGTAGTTTCTAATTTATTAAAACTTATTACTTAAGGTATAGGTATAGGTAGCTTTATTTTTTAAGCTTAGTAGTAACTATTAGTATATACCTAGTTATTTCCTTAACTACCTTAATACTATATTTATAAACCCTTATTAAAAAAAGTATATAATTATAAAGCTAAATTAATTAAAGCAATGCTTAAATAAGTAGTTTATAGATTTCTTTATTTATTTTAAATAAAAGCTTTATTTAACTAAAGGTAATATATAGGCTAATATAATAAAGCTTATTTAGCTTTAAATAGAACTTAATAAGTAAATAAAAGACTACTATATAGATTATAATATTTCTTATTTTAATTATTTTATAATAGTTATATAATACTATAGTATTATTTTAAGAATTAATTTATATTAAATTAAAGAATATATTAAGGCTTATTACTAGCCTTAAACTAAATATAATTATAAGGGTAATATAGCTATAATAAGCATTAACTCTATAGAATTTATAGGCTTTAAATAAGGCTATAAGTTCTTTAAAAAGGCTAAGGCTAGTATAAAACCTATATTTACTAAGAGTATAGTATAGGTAATATAGGTTTTAAAAAATATTATTAAATACTATAAGGCTATTTAGTAATATTTATATTATAATAGTAATAGTTATTATATTAAAGGCTATACTTAGCTTCTAGCTTACTACTCTTTAAAAGAACCTAGGATTAGGATTTTAAATACCTTTAATAAGAAGGCTTTTAGTAATAATAATAGTTTTAACTTAAAAAAAAAAGTTTTACTATATAAGTCTTAGTAGTAAAATATATATTAGTAATAATAGCTTATACTATACCTATATTAATAATAGCTTAAATATTTATAAGGAGATAAAATATTATATAAAGAAAGCACTATTTCTTCTTTTTTTTTTTATAATAGTTTTAAGTTTATTAATACTTAAGTAAATAATAATTATAATAGCTATACTTTTATAAGTAAAAGTATAGCTTAAAGACTAAGCCTTTAATAAATCCCCTTAACTTAACTATATACCCTTACTATTATTATAATAGTAATAAGGTATAGCTATACTAATACCTTTTAGTAGCTATAAATTACTTATTTTATTTAATTTAGAGCTAACCTAAATAGGTAAATATTCCTTATAATAGCCTATATAATTCTAGGTTTTTTATAAAACTATATCTTTAAAGCACTATAAATAGCTTAAAATAATATTATATTATATACTATTAAGCGCCTACTTATTATTTACTTATAAAGTAGTTTATAAATTTATACCTTTAATGCTTAAGATATAATATTATTAATAGTTACTATAATAGGCTTAGTATATACTAGCTTAGCCTAATATATATTAAAGTTAAATAAGGTAAGTAATATTATAGCTATAAGTTTATAAGAAATTAATATTATTCTTACTTTTATAATAGGCTTAGTATACTTAAATAAAAATAAAGATCTCTTTTTATTACCTAGTAAACTTACTAACTTTAAGAATCTATTTTACTATAAAAACACTAATGCCTTACCTTCTTACTAAAGCTAGGCTAACTACTATATTTAACTATAATATAATTCTTATAGTAATAAACTAAACCTACCTTAGGCACCTCTTTATAATATACTATAGAATTAGCTATTAGAAATATAAAAATAAATTATAAATTTAATAAATAAAAATTAAATTTAAGCCTTCTTTTTCTTAGTAGCTATACTAATATTATTAGTTAAAAAGGCAGGGGGTAGCTAGCGTTTTTATATAAACTATAAAGTATTAAATAAAATTATAAACTAAAACTATTACCTACTACTACTTATTAAAAAGACTTTATATTCCTTAGCTAATACTTATTAGTTTATAAAGTTAAATATTTATACTATATTTTACTGCCTATATATAGCTAAAAGGGATAAAGCTTTAATAGTATTTTAAATAAGGTTTAGCCTTTTTAAATAGCTAGTATACCTTTTTAGCCTAGCTAAAGCCCCTATAATATTTTAATAGTATATTAATAAAGCCTTAAAGGATATATTAAGGGTTTATACTATAGCCTATTTAAATAATATTCTTATTTATACTAGTAATATATATAAAGAGTATATAAAGCACACTAAGAATATTCTCTCTTACCTTTAGTAGGCTAGCTTATACCTTAATATTAATAAGTATACTTTTAGTATAATTAAGGTTAAGTACCTAGGGTTTATTATTTAAGCTAGCTATACTATATACCTAAACTTAGCTAAGGTAGTAGCTATTTAAAAATAAAAGGCACTAATATAGATATAAGGGGTATATAGCTTCTTAGGCTTTATAAATTTTTATTAGGAGTTTATTACTAACTTTTTAAACCTTACTAAGCCTTTACTTAACCTTACTAAAAAGGGTACCCTATTTATTTAATACTCTAAGTATTAAATATCCTTTTAATGCCTTAAAAATATATTTTTATTAGCCTTTATTCTTATATAATAGAACCCTACCTTAAATATAGTAGTTAAAGCTAATATTTTAAGAGAGATACTTAAAGGCTGCCTCTCTTAATATAATATAATAAATATACTATAATTAGTAGCCTACTACTTAGCTAAGCTTACTACCCCTTAATAAAACTATATAATTTATAATAAAAAGCTACTTAGCATTATCTTATACCTTAAGGTATAGTTTACTAAGCTTTATAGTATCTTTAAACTATTTATAATTCTTATTAACTATAAGAACTTAAAATACTTTATAAGCCCTAGGGAAATATTAAAATACTAAGTATACTAGGTAGAGACCCTCTTTTTTTTTAATTTTTACCTTTACTACTACCTAGGCTTCTAAGTAGTATACTCTAATATACTATTCTATTATAAATAAAATAAATTAAAGAAGCCTATACTATTCTAACCTTTACTCTACCTAATATTAATTATATACTTATTATATTTACTTCCTACCTAGCCCTTCTTTATACTAAATATAGATTAAACTTAGAATATAGCTACTACTACTAACCTATAAGGGTATAACTTCTTTATAAATACCTATCTTTAAAGCCTTTAAAACTAGGGCATATAGGCTAATTAAATATATTATATAAAGGTTAAGGCAGTATAATTTAAGGCTTAAAGGTTCTTTACTAAGGTAGCTACTTATTAGTAAATTAGTAACTATATAATTAATACTTATAGCGCTTTATTATTCTAAGGCTATCTTTAGGCTTTATAGTATAAGCCCCTTATTACTATACTAATTTAGTAAATCTATAACTTATTTTTATTAAGCTATTTAAAAAAGAATATAATCTTTTAAGTACTTTATTATAGCTACTACTAAAAGGGTATATTAATAAATATTATATACTATATATAAAACTAGTATTATTATAAGGCTTATAAAAACTAATGCCTATATTAAAGCCTTCTCTAACTTATTTTAGTACTAAATAAATATTAGTTATAGATTTTAGTAAACTTTATAACTAACCTTTTAGAATTTAATATAAATACCTTTTAGTTTCTTATAGTTATTATAAACTACCTTTTAAAGTATATATAATTAAAAGCTATAATAAATATAAGCATTAAGGTATATACTTAATACTTTCTTAACTATTAGTAGTATTTTTATAGGTTTTTCTTAAGTATTATTTAAAACTAAGGCTTAAATTAAGTAAGTAGGTTTTAGTTAATGCTTTACTCCCTTACTAGCACTATATAGCTTCTTTCTATATTTTATTATTCTTAAACTAATAGTAATATTAAATATATAAACTAAGAGGTATAGGCAGTGCTTAGGGTAATAATTTCCTTTACTTAAATAAATTAGCCTATATATTTTATAGTATATTAACTAGCTCTTAATAATTATACTTTTTTAATTACTAGCTTTAGTATATATATAGCCCTTTATAGTTTTAATATTAACCTTATTTAATATATACTAGCTTTTAGCTAAAGCTATATATTAGCTAAAGAGTAAGTAGTTTAGTTTCTTAAGTATATTAAATAAAATATAGCACTTACTTAAGCTACTATTAACTTTACTTAATAATAATAATAAAAATCCTTAAATAAATTATACTATTTAGTAAAATAATACTAGCTAGGGAATAAAATATAGCTTAACCTTTATAATATTTATACCCTTTATTTAAGTAAGAAGCTAAACTAAATTATAGCTAAATATATTATACTTAATATTCTAACTCTCTTTATTATAAAACTAAATATTTTAAAGAGAATATATTTTATTTTCTATATTAATTTAATAAAATATATAGTAAATAACCCCCTTTCTTTTTAAATATTATAAGACTTTTACCTAAGCTTTATATAGCTTTAAAATAATAAAGTAAATAAATCCCTTAAGTATTAAATTAAGTTTATTTTAGCTATAAAGAATACTAAAGAATATAGTAATTATTATAATATATTAATTAAGTAGGTAAGCTATATATAACCTATATAAAAACTACTTAAAAACCTAAAAAATACTATAGCTTTAGTATAATTTAAATTACACTAAAGTAATATATATTATAATAATAGCTTAATATAAGTATAAAATATTTCTTAATTAATTTTATATAGTATATTATTTAATATATACTTTAATAATAATAAGCCTTATTTAAGCTTTAATTTAGCTTTAATACTTTTATACTTTAATACTACTTATCCCTTAGTAAAGTAAATAAGAAACCTAAATAGGTTTTTTTCTTTTTTTTTTTTCCTTCTTTTTATATTATTTAGTAAATATAGCTATAAAAAGTAAGTTAAGGTTAGGTAATAAAGGTAACTTTTAGCTTATAGTAAATAAGAAAGAGTTTATTAGCCCTAGGCTAGTTATACCCTAGGTTTAGGTAAAACTAGCTAAAGGTAGTAATAATAGTATAGTATAGTAATAAAAGTAAATAATAATTAAAGTAAGTTTAAAATACTAAAGTAAAATAATAAAATAAACTTACTTTTAAAGAGATTAAGAGAAAAATATAATAAAAGTTTAAAAAGGCTTTTAAAAAAAGTAAATATAACTTTATAAAAATTAGTAGGTAGAGGTAGTATAGATATATATAAATACTTATTAGTAGGTAGGGAAGAGGTAAATATAGTATTTTAATATACTTAGAAATTAGTAAATAAGTTTTAATATATAGGTATTAATTATTTAACCTAATACTATACCTTAAATAGCTAAGTATTAATATAATTAATATTAATTTTTAATAAATAAATTATAGTAGAATTAATAGTAGTAATAGGTAGGGGATAGTTAGGTATTATAATAATAGTAAACTAAAAGTACTTTAAATAAGTTAAGGTAAATAAAGGTAAGAAATTAATAGCTATAGGGGGTATAGTATACTTCTTAATAATATATAAAGTAATTATAAATTAAATATATAAAGCCTTAAAAGGCTTAGTTAATATAACCTTTTACTTCTTACTATTAATAGTATTATAAATAAAAATATATAAAGCCTTTATAGCTTTATTATAGTAAATAGCTATTATTATTTTATAAGTAAGGTAGTATAAAGTAGGACTTTAAATAAATATAGTAGTATTTTATATATATATTATTTTTCTTTTTTTATACTTTTTATAAAAGTATACTAAGCCTAGAATATATAAGAATAGGCTATTATTAAATATATATATAATATAGAATAAGTATTATATATTTAAATTAAAGAGATTAATAAAGATAAATAACTTATCCTTAAAGTTACTTTTTACCTTATAGTAGCCTAAAATATAGTAGCTATTTAAAGGTAAGGGGGGAAAGAGGAAGCATTAGTAGTAATAGCTATATTCTTACTATACTTAGCTAGGGTTTTCTAAGGTAGTAAAGAGTAATAGAAAGGCTTATTAAGAGAATTTAATAAAGAGGTAATAAAGAACCTTTTTTTTAAAAAAAAAAAAAATATAGGCTTTAGTCTTATAAAGAGTTATAAAAGGAGAGATAGCTATAAATAGAAAATAAAATAGAAATAATAAAATACTAAATAGAAAACTAGGCATTAATAAGAAGTAGGCTAAAGGAATAATATAAAACTTATATTTACTAGAACCTAAGGGCTAGAGGGGATATTTATAGTTAATAGCTAGTATATAATTAGCTAGCTAATTTAGGATTTTTAGGATTTTTATTTTTAGGTTTATTATTATTAATAGGGATTGCATTATAACTAGCTAGAATAATAGTTTCTACCTATTTAATTATATTACTAACACTCTTAAATTATTATTATTACTTAAATAGCTACTAGCTAGTGGATATTTAAGGGGCGGCGCAGATAAAGGGGCTATATAATAGATTTAAGCTAGTAGCTTAGATTCTTAGTGGAGTAAGAGAGGGGTATATAAGGAGACCTATTGCACCTATAGGGCAAGCCCTAGGGACATACACTATATAAAGTATGTATATATAGTAGAGGGGGATAGTAGCCTCCCTTTCCTCTTTATAGATAATAATAACTTCATTAACACTAGATCGCAGCAGCTATCTAGGCTAGTCTATAACAACTTATTATTAAAGCCTTTAAAACTGAAGTATATAAGCTAATTTAATATATTAAATAAAACTTATAATAATATAATTCAAAGCTTAAAGATTCCTTATTAAGGTAGCTACCTATTAATAGGTTAGTAATTATATAATTAATACTTATAGTATTTTATTATTTTAAAGGTATCTTTAAGTACTATAGTATAAGCCCCTTCTTATAATTCTAATTTAATAAACTTATAACTTACCTTTATTAACTTACTTAAAAAAAAATATAATTTTTTAAGCACTTTATTATAGCTTTTACTAAGAAAGTATATTAATAAATATTATATACTATATATAAAACTATTATTATTATAAAGCTTATAAAAGCTACTGCCTATATTAGGGCCTTTTTTAACCTATTTTAGCGCTAAATATATATTAGTTATAGATTTTAGTAAACTTTATAACTAATTTTATAGAATATAATATAAATACTCTTTAATTTTTTATAGTTATTATAAATTATCTTTTTAAGTATATATTAGTAAAAGCTATAATAAGTATAAGCACTAAAGTATATACTTAATACATCCTTAACTATTAATAATATTTCTATAAATTCCTCTTAAGTATTATTTTAAACTAAGGCTTAAACTAAATAAGTAGGTTTTAGTTAATACTTTACTCCCTTATTAATATTAAATAGCTTTTTCTTAGATTTTACTATTTTTAAACTAATAATAGTACTAAATATATAAACTAAAAGATATAAATAGTGTTTTAAATAATAATTTTCTTTACTTAAATAAATTAGCTTATATATTTTATAGTATATTAGCTTACCTTTAATAATTATATTTCTTTAATTACTAGCCTTAGTATATATATAAGCCTTTATAGTTTTAATATTAACCTTATTAAATATATACTAGCTTTTAGTTAAAGTTATAAATAAGCTAAAAAATAAGTAATTTAATTCTTTAAGTATATTAAATAAAATATAGCACTTACTTAAGCTACTATTAACTTTACCTAATAATATTACTAAAAATTCTTTAATAAATTATATTATTTAGTAAAATATTACTAGCTAGAAAATAAAGTATAGCTTAGCTTTTATAATATTTATACTCTTTACTTAAGTAAAAAGCTAAACTAAGTTATAGCTAAATATATTATACTTAATATTTTAATTTCTTTTATTATAAAACTAAATATTTTGAAGGGGATATATTTTATTTTTTATATTAATTTAATAAAATATATAATAAATAATCCCTTTTTATTTAAAGTATTATAAGACTTTTACTTAAGCTTTATTTAGCTTTAAAATAATAAAGTAAATAAACCCTTTAAGTATTAAGTTAAGTTTATTTTAGCTATAAAGAATACTAAAGAATATAATAAGTATTATAATATATTATTTAAATAAATAGGCTATATATAATTAATATAAAGATTACTTAAAAATCTAAAGAATACTGAATCTTTAGTATTATTTAAATTATATTAAGGTAATATATATTATAATAAAAGTTAAATATAAATATAATATATTCCTTAATTAACTCTATATAGTATACTACTTAATATATATTTTAATAATATTAAGCCTTATTTAGGCTTTAATTTAGCCTTAATACCCCTATACTTTAATATTACTTATCTCTTAGTAAAGTAAATAAGAAACCTAAATAAGCCTTCTTTTATTTCTTTTTTTCTTTTTTTTATATTATTTAGTAAATATAGCTATAAAAAGTAAGTTAAGATTAGATAGTAAAGATAACTTTTAGCTTATAATAAATAAAAAAGGGTTTATTAGCTTTCAACTAATTATATCTTAAGTTAAAGTAAAACTAGCTAAAAGTAGCTATAGTAATATAATAATAAAAGTAATAGTAATTAAAGTAAGCCTAAAAAACTAAAGTAAAATAATAAAGTAAACTTATTTTTAAAAAGGTTAGAGAGAGAGATTAATATAACTTTACAAAGGTTTTTATAAAAAATAAATATAACTTTATAAAGAATAGTAAAAAAAAGAAATATAGGTATATATAAATAATTATTAATAAATAAAAAAGGGATAAATAAAGTAGTTTAATATACTTAGAAATTAGTAAATAAATCTTAATATAATGGTATTTATTATTTAACTTAGTGCTATACTTTAAATAACTAAGTATTAGTATAGTTAATACTAATTTTTAATTAATAAATTATAGTAAAATTAATAGTAATAATATATAAAGAATAGTTAAATATTATAATAGTAATAAACTAAAAGTACTTTAAATAAGTTAAGGTAAGTAAAGGTAGGAAACTAGTAGCTACTATAGATATAGTATACTTTTTAATAATATATAGGGTAGCTATAAACTAAATATTAAAAGCTTTAAATAGCTTAGTTAATATAACTTTTTACTTTTTATTATTAATAGCATTATAAATAAAAATATATAATGCTTTTATAGCTTTATTATAATAAATAGCTATTACTATTTTATAAATAAAATAATATAGGGTAGGGCTTTAGGTAAATATAATAATATTCTATATATATATTATTTTCCTTTTTCTATACTCCTTATAAAAGTATACTAAGCTTAAGATATAGAAAAATAAGCTATTATAAGCTATATATATAATATAAAATAAGCACTATATATTTAAATTAAAGAGATTAATAAAGGTAAATAACTTATCCTTAGAGTTACTCTTTACTTTATTATAGCTTAAAATATAGTAGCTTATTAAAGGTAAAGGGGGGGGAGAGAGAGTATTAATAGTAGTAGCTATATTTTTATTATATTTAGTTAAATATGCCTAAGGTAATAAATAATAATAGAAGGGCTTACTAAAAGAATTTAATAAGAAATAATAAAGAATTAATACTTAAAAAAAATAATTTTTAGTTTTATAGGGAGTTATAAAAAAAGAGATAATTATAAACTAAAGATAGAATAATAATAATAGGCTTTTAAATAGAAACTTAAGCATTAACTAAAGATAAAATA
Organism: Claviceps lovelessii; assembly: GCA_018360185.1. NCBI lineage: Eukaryota > Fungi > Ascomycota > Sordariomycetes > Hypocreales > Clavicipitaceae > Claviceps > Claviceps lovelessii. Next base: position 3,163 of record SRPU01000490.1, on the reverse strand, counting down.
AGGGAATAATATAGGACTTATATTTATTAAAACCTAGGGGCTAAATAGAATATTTATAGTTAATAGCTAGTATATAATTAGCTAGCTAATTTAGGATTTTAGGATTTTTATTTTAGGTTTATTTATTATTAATAAGCACTATATTATAACTAGCTAGGATATAATAGGTTTATTTATTTAATTATATTATTTATACTTTTATATTATTATTATTCCTTAAATAGCTACTAGCTAGCTAATAGCTAGGGGGTAGCGTAGGTAAAGGGGCTATATAATAAATTTAAGCTAGTAGCTTTAATCCTTAAGAAAGTAAGAGAGGGGTATATAAGAAGACCTATTACACCTAAAGGGTAAGCTCTATAGATATACACTATATATAGAACTTATATATAGTAGAGGGGGATAGTAGTCTCCCTTTTCTCTTTATAAATAATAATAACTTTATTAACACTAGATCGCAGTAGCCATCTAGGCTAGTCTATAACAGCTATAAATATTAAAAATATACTAGCTTTAAGCTAGGCTACTATTATTATTGAGGGAATCTTCTAACCTTTAGTTTAATGAATTTACTGTATAACTATAGTAATACCTCCCTAAGTTTATTATAAAACTATTATTAAAGGCATTACTATAGCTAAAGCTATTAAAAATTACTTACTTAAAGATATTATTATTATTATTAATTAAGCTACTAATATTAATATTATAGTTATAGCTTATTATCTTTAAAGTAATAATACTATTATTATATTTTAAAATATTATAAAGCCTTATACTAAAGATACTATATAAGTTAGTATTACTTTTAAACTAAAAGTAATACTAAGCTTATATATATTTAGTATTATTATTAAGGGCTTCTTTATTTATTATATATAGAACTAAAAGAGAGACTATATTCTTTAAGCCTTAGTTATAGCTAATAGTTAAGGTTCTATATAAATTATTATATAAAAGCTATATAGCACTATTATATAGTCTTCTTTTATTATTACTATTAATATTATTAATATAATAAATAAATTATACTATACTAAAGTTATTTATAAAGCTAAGATATTTAAAGCTAAACCTTATAATAATACTATTTACCTTTATTAATATTATAAATGCTTTAAATTTAAATATATAGCATATATTATACTACACCTTAATAATATAGCTATTATACTATTAGTTATTATATAAAAGGTAAGTACTTATACTTAATACTAATAGGTATTATATATAAATACTATATTAACTATTTAAAACTATATTTAGTATAGTTCTATATATATAATACTATTAATAAATAATAAAACTATATATATATAATATACTTAATATAGCCTTTAGCCTTTATAAAACCTTTTTTTTAATTAAAATAAAAAAGCTAAACTAAAGTATTTAATTATAATTAAAAATAAAATATAAGAATCCTACTATTATATAAAGCTTTACTTTAAAAATAGGTTTATAAACTATATACTTACTTTTTTAAATTAAAGCTAAAATTAATATAATATTTATAAATAACTATAAAGGCCTTTTTAAGCTAGTAATTTATAATTACTATAGCCTTAAATAAGTTAAGCCTAACTTAATATATAATATAAGGTATATAATTAAGATTATATACTAAAATATATAAAAAAAAACCTATTTAATATACTTAATATTAAAGTTTTAGCTTAAAACTAATATAATAATAATATAAAAACTAGAAACCTTAAATAATAAATTACTAAACCTTAGCCTTAATTACTTTTAACTTATAATTTAAAGTAGCTAAATTATAATTTATATATACTATTAGTTTAACTTTAAAGTATAAATTATATAAGTAAGTAAAGATTAGTGCTTTATTATTATTATAAAATATAATATTTACTTTATTTACTTTTTAATTTATAAACTTAACTAAACTTTACCTTTATTTAAGTTTATATTAGCCCTACCCCTTAGTTATAGTATATTTATTAGTAACTTTAATTAGTATTACTTATTATAAAATTATTATAACTAAACTTTAATAAAATATAATATACTTCTTATATTAATAAAGTAATAGTAGTTTAAACTAATAATACCTTAAAGTAAAGTAATATAAAAAATATAAGAAAAAAGAAATAATATTATTAACTATACTTAAATTATTTATAATATAAATATTAACTTTTTAGAAAAACTAGACCTTATTAGGTTTAACTATATACTATAGCTAATTCATATAGGCTTTAGCTTTAAGCTATATAATAATTATTTACTTTAATATAAATAGCTATATATAAATAATAATCTTATTACTATAAAGGCTATAATATAGTTTTAACTTAATATTACTAAGCTATAGCTTTATTTATTAAAAATAATTAACTATTATATAAGATAAATAATAACTAAGCTTTAATTTATTATAAACTTAATAGTTTTAAAAAAAACTTAAAATAGTTTTAAACTATACTTATAGTAAAACTAATATATTAAAGAAGTAATCTAAAATACTAAAAAAGCATTATTATAATAAAGGGTATTTTATACTAAAAAAAACTAGTAATATATAACTAATATAGTATAGGTATAAAACTAAGTTATTTATAATAAGCGCTATAGTGCTTAGCATATAGTAGTTAAGGCTATAACTACTTACTATAAAAGCCTTTAGAAGCTTAAATGCTAGGCGTAGCTCTGTAGCGGCCTACCGCCAGAACAGCAGCGAATCCCCCCTCTCCTACGGGGTAAAGGTGCAGACGTCACGACTGCCGAGTCACACCAGGAGAAAGCCGCCGCCCTGGCCGAACGGAATCCGGCCTTAAGTTCAACCCAAGAAAGAGCGAACTAATGCACTTCACAAGACGCCGTGCTGTAGTTATAACTCTAGTCTGACTTAGCACTAATAGAATATAGCTAATCTAGTCTACCTACTTACTAAAAGTTTAGATTTACTATAAGCTATATTAAAAGATATACTAAAGTTAAGTTAAGTTAAAATTAGTATAGTAATAGCTTATACTTATATTACTAGTAGTATTAATATAGGGTTGCTTACTATAAAATATATATTTATTATATATATAAGTAATTTAGAGTATTATTACTTATAGTATAGAATTATACTATATTTTTATAGTAATTAGTAGTAAGGTAAGGGAAATAGCTAAAGTATTTATTTTTAAAT
>SRPU01000489.1:0-17920 GCA_018360185.1 Claviceps lovelessii | reverse complement strand
AAAAAAAACCGCCACTTCACTGTGAATAGAGCACGAGATGCCATTTCGCCCTCCCCTTTCCAATCTTTACTTGCTCGCTGACCACGACTCTGTCATGGCATAAGGAGGTTCACACTCAGTTAGTCCTGTCTATTCTTTACCTCGGCACTTGTCCCCCACTCTGGGACCAGAGATGTGACTGAAGTGCTCGCGCTTGAGGTGGTTTGCGTTACATTGGTGCGACGCACGACAGGAGACGGAATCGTGCACATGGACCACCATTCGCCTCCGTATACGCACTCATATGGGGGTTCGCACCGAGTTGGACCTGTCCATTCCTTGCCGCCGCACTGGCCCCATTGGGGAACCAGCGAAGGAGATGTAGTTGACGTGCTCACGCTTGAGCTGCTGAGAGTGGGAACGGTGACAGTTGGAACGGTGAGAGTCAAAGAAGTAGCAGGAGTAGAGGTCGACGTCGGAGTCTTCGAGGTCAAAAGCGTGGTCGCAGGACCAAGATCAGACACAACTTCTTCGAGAAAGCCCTTGTTGGCATAGAGCTGCGACACATCCCACATCATGACACCGCCAAAGCTACTAAACTGCCGAGAGTGCTTGATGGCGGCTTCGAGCTGGGCGCCGGCGACGAAGCCCCCTCCGGCCCCGAGCGCAGCGGGAATGCCCAGCAGAAGCCGAACATTCTTGTTTAAGCTGGTGTGCTTCGCCCAGCGGTCCCATTCGCGGAAGTTGAAGGCTCTCTGTGTGGAGGCTCCGGGCTCGAAATTCGAGACGCCGCACCAGTTGTTGTAGAACTGGATCATGAGAAAGTCAAAGGCGACCGTATCGAGGACAGCGCCATTGGCGGCATCCGGGAAGGGACATTGCGGCGCCGCAGCGAGGTAGAACTTCTTGATCCCGGCTGCGGCGTCCATGAGACTGCGCAGCTTGGCACCAAACGCAGGCAGATGATTCGTGGTCGATTCAAAGTCAAAGTCGAAGCCGTCCACCACGGCCGAGCCAAACGGTCGTTCCACCTTGTTGTTGTTTTTCGAGACCGGACCAAACATATTCCAGACCAGTTGCGCAGCGTCCTGGGCCTCGTCCACGGTGGACCATCCTCCCTGGTTATAGGTAGCGCCGCCTAGAGAGAGGATAATGGTCTTTCCATGGTCGGTCTGGCACTGCTTCATATCGGCCTCGATCTGGGGACAGCTGAGGATATACGGGCTGCCGGGGAAGACTGTGCAGTTATCCCCGGCGTTCGCAAAATTGACAATGGGCGGGGTGATGCCATTCATAAAGGCCACGGGGATGATGTCCAGCTTCGAGTTGGCGCAGTAATGGCTGAGGCGCTGCTGGGCAAAGGGACCTGAACCTTGATTGTACGAGTTTTGTCCTGTTCGGGTTGCATGCGGCTGGGTGAGTCTTGGGCATTCTGCATGTTTTCCTTTCGAATCGGAACTTTCACTTACCCCAATAAACGGCCACATTTGCGCCTGAATCTGGACCGAAGCCGGCCATGGTTTGGGGTACCATGGCCAGCATGCCGGCGACGGCCGCCAAAGAATGCGAAGATGATATCATGACGAGGGGGGGGGATGAATGTACTGATGAGCTTGATTGGTGTTTGGTGGCTCCAAAGGGCAGCTCAGCCAGGATAAAAGGGGTATATATAATACGTGTGCTTCAGAAGGATACTGATGGCCATGCAAGCAAGGGCACGAGACATTCTAGAATCCGTATATCCGAGTAATCAACAGCAGAAAATATGAGACACGCAGAGTTTCCATAGTTTCCATCCCTTGGCCGAAGGTGATATTGGAATGTTCTGCTTGTAAAAGGCGGGGGGGGGAGGGACAAGATCGGGGCCCAGATCTTCGATCAGGTAAGTCATCTTGGCTGGTCCACGCCGCGTCAAGAGGAATGGGAAACCCGTTTGAGTAGCGGAAGCGGAAGGAGAAGCAGCATGTTCCCCAAGTATATGGCGTCCTGTGTTTGGGGAAGAGGTGACACGAGTGAATGCCAGTGAGAAGCAGTTGGCGTCAGTTGATAGAAAATGACCTTGTGTCGACATCAGTTGACATGATGAGCTGGTACTTTTGTCATCTTGTGTGCTCGCGCCTGCTCGAATCAAATCTCGGGCGAAAAGACGCAGGGAGTTGCGTCGAAGCCATATCAGCTCCGCTCCGCCCCGTGAAGCTAGATTCCAAAAACGGTAGCCATCTACTTGACGAATCGTAGTGTAGTTAGTGTTCGGCTCCATGTGATGTATGAGAGGGTGGGAACTTGGAAGTTCAGGCGTTTCGCGCCGCTTCAGCCTTCTCAACTCGACGCCGCCGTGTGCATCTGGTCAAGGGCTAGCCAGCCACCAGCCACCAGGAGCAACACCTTTCCTCTTTTCCAGAGGTCGCTTGACCAAGGCCGAGATACCAAAGGCCTTTTGGGACGGTGTAAGCAGCCTCGCGCCGTCCCGCCCGGCTTTGGACCAAATCGACCATGATGGTGCCACCACCACCAGAACCACCAGTACCAAGACGACGGTGCCCAGAGACTCAGCCATCATCGATGACCGGAAATGCATCCCACCTCTCCGTGTCCACCAATCGACGTTCAGCGTACCCTGCTTACCTACCTCATTCGGGCAAGCAGTTCGTTCCAGGAGTCCGTCATCCCCCCGGCATGCACGGTGAATCATGTGCCATCGGTCGCCTCGGTCTCCTCGCATCGAGCCCATGCCCTCCTGATTGCGCGATCCCAAGAAGGAATCTCTGCATTCCGGCACTCGGCATCCTTCAAGGACAAGCCCCCCTGGACTTGAGGGACGAACAAAGCCATCATCCACGTCTCAGGAAGGTGGTTTCAAGAAGACACGGTGACATGGAAAGAAGACACAACCGCCTGACACGTGACCCGAATCCAGAGAATTCTGCGTCTCATCCAACTAGGCCAGACGTCACGTCAACGCTGACGAAACAAGGTGCTCGAGGGCTCGAGCTTCTTGACAATGTCGCTGCATGCATGGACTTGACGAAACACGCCCATGCACCGTGCATATGAGGAAAAGACGAGGAATCAAATTTGGAGACACTGACGGGACTGGTTCCGCTGGTACATGGTGGATGGGTGGTTTTCCCATTCCGAATAACCCATCGCGTTGTCGAGAGCGGAGATGGTAAGGAATGCGGCCGTGACCGAACTTGGCGACTTGAACTCTCCTTCAGGAAAAGAAGGGAAAGGAAAGGAGGAAGAGAGGAGAGAGAGGGAAGAAGAAAAAGAAAAGCTTTCAAGCAGAAATCTTCACCAATGTGCAGAAAATAGTTCGCATGCAATCATGTTTCATTATTAAAAACCAGTCTTTACGAGACTGACTGCTGCAGAGACTCTATATACAAGTCTCCCTTGCCCTATCGGCGATGAATGTAGTATGTAGTATGAACAGTGAAGAAAATAAGTTCGGTAAGAAGGAAAAAAAAGTTTTTACATCAAAGACGGACGTTGCATCAGCTTGCGCAGCCCGTGATGGTTCAACCTCGTAGCTCGTCATGGACGCAGCCAGGGGCTTACGCGCCCGTGCAGAGAACGGCTTGACCAAGCTGTGAAGAGTCTGGTTAGCACGCCGCGCTGGCTGGGTTTGGTAGAATGGCATTGATCGTTTTAGGGACATGCATCTACTTACCAGTGGGAGGACACAGCATCGAGCCCTCTGTCCCTTGGCAGCGCAAACCGACCCGAAGTCGCTGGCGCTAGTGGGTTGGCGAGAAGCTGGTATGATGGGTTAGCCATGAAATATTGCATTGCTAATATGTCGTCTGCAAAGACTCACGATTGCCACAATCAAGATCGGCGACGCCGAGGACGTCGGTAGCACAGCATTGAGGGACGCTGTACAGGCCCGAGGGGCATTTGAAGCTGCCGCCGTTGCCGCCGTTGCCTCCGTTGCTGCCGCCGTTGTTGCCGCCGTTGCCGCCGTTGCCGCCGTTGTTGCCGCCGTTGCCTCCGGGGTAGTCGCCATTGCCACCGTTGTTGCCTCCGTTGCCTCCATTGTTGCCGCCGTTGTTACCGCCATTGCCGCCATTGCCGCCGGGGTTGCCACCACCAATTGCAGGTTGGCAGAGAACAGCTTGTCCGGCCTGTAACCCGTTAGCCCCGAGTCCGGGATGTACTGTCACTCTTAAAAAACTCACCACAGGGATGCTACAGCACTGAGCCTGCTGCCCACCATTGGCACAGATCTTCTGAAAGTCGTCGCCGCTTGTAGGAGCAGAAGATGCTAATATCTGTTAGTACAAGTTTTACTAATTTTTATCTGCTTCCACATACGGTTCTTGCAATCAAGGTCTGCTACTCCAAGGACGCCGGTAGAGCAGCATTGAGGGTTGGAATAGAGGAGTCCTGCTGGGCATGCTTGATAGCCGTTGCCTCCGTTGCCTCCGTTTCCGCCGTTGTTGCCGCCGTTGTTGCCACCGTTGTTGCCGCCGTTGTTGCCACCGTTGCCACCGGGGTAGTCGCCATTACCGCCGTTGTTGCCTCCGTTGCCGCCGTTGTTGCCTCCGTTGCCGCCGTTGTTGCCTCCGTTGCCGCCGTTGTTGCCGCCGTTGCCGCCGTTGCCACCACCATTAATTGAATCTTGGCAGAGAACAGCTTGTCCGGCCTATTACTTGTTAGTAGTCCGAATCCGTGAGGTACTTTGTCACTCTCAAAACTTACTACAGGGAGAACACAGCATTTAGCCTGCTGCCCAACGGCGTTACAGATGCTTTTGAAGTTGTCACCACTCATAGGAGCAGAAGATGCTAATAGTTGTCAGTGAAACTATCGCCGACTCTGATCATCTGCTTCAACATACGGTTCTTGCAATCAAGGCCTGCGACTCCAAGGACATCAGTAGCGCAGCATTGTGGGTTGCTGTAGAGTCCTGCTGGGCATGGTTGATAGCCGTTGCCGCCGTTGCCGCCATTTCCGCCGTTGCCTCCGTTGCCGCCTCCAGGGGGAGGACGAGGGCGGCATGAGCCACCGCTTGAGGTGGGCACAGCAAGAGTGCTGGCGACAAAAAGAGAAGCTGCTGCGAGGAACTTCATATTGGCTGGAGGGGGGTTATTAAAGTCGTAGTACAACGTGGAAACGAAGGAGTGAACGAAGGGATGAACGAAGGGATGGAAAACCGAACAGGTGTTTCCTAAAAAAAGACGATTTGCCTTTGGAAAGTTGTAAGGAAGGCAAATGGATGAAATGGAGCTGTGGAGGCAGATGGATGTCCAAGAATGTTTATTTTCGTGGGCGACAAGACGGGTTTTTAAAGTTATCTGGCTATCCCTCACCTCGCTTCGACGTCAATGCATGTGGATTCTGAGAACAATTGGACAAGACGGCGCAAAAGAAAAAAAAAAAAAAAAGAAAGAAAGATAAAAATAAAATGCAAAGCAAAGACAGACCTAGACAAAAACAAAACAAAAAAAACTCCCGAGCTAGTTGTTCGTGCATGGCGTATTGGAGGGAGATTTCTGCCCTGATGGTTCTAATGTCGGGTCCATGGTTGCTCCGGACGTACATACAAGGACTCAACCAGCATACATCCCTCGTCAGGGGCCCCACGGTACCAGCCGACCCGTTCATGCAGGCTTAGCAGGCAAGTGCAGAGATCGTCACGTCACAGTCAGCTGTTATTCCGTCCCTATACCAGCCGTACTCGTCCCAAATTGCATAAGCTGGGAGAAGAAAAAAAGGGGGCGATCCGGCGGCGGCAAGGAGAAGTTGCCGACGGGGCTGGTGGTTTACTAGAACAAGATCAGCATGTTATTTTAGTGCCGTTACATTTTGTAACCACCGTCCCCGCCGTCCTCTCCCCCCCCCTCAAGGGACCAAGGCGCGGCGATTTAAACATACATCAGTCGTTGGGAGTTGATGTCCCTGCAGTCGTGAGAGGATACTTGATTTTGTTAAGAGACCTGTTTGACTTGAAAGCAAGCTAAAGCTGGGTCTTGAGCCTACTGCAACCCAGGGTCCAAAGAACAGCAAGTCGGCTTCTGTGCGATGGACGTCGAGATCGGCACCAAAAGGCAATCGTCCGAAGTCATGCTGACAGAGTTGTCTGCCTGGTCGCAAGCAGTGGCGATACCCTTGCTGCTGCTTCCTGAAAGAGCAATCATAGCGACGTGATGCCGCGTCCTGCAGTGTCCAGTGCTCGGCCGGGGATTCAACCAACTGAGTTGCCCTTCGAATCAACAAAAAGCAAATTGCTGACCAGCGCTCATCGTATTGGTTTCGTCGTCGTGGCCGTCGGTTTCTTTTTTTTTTTTTCTTCTTCTTTCTTCTCCCTTTCTTGTCCGTTTTCTTCTTCCTTTTTTTTTACTTTTCTTTTTGGGTTTCTTTTTTTAGGGGGGCGTTGTTTTGGGTTTTTGGTTCTTTGGCGTTGTTCTTTTTTGGGAGCAAGAACCGTCGACTCTTGACTCTTGAGGCCTGAGGCCTTCAATCACTCGCCTCCCCTTTGCACGCACCCCACCCACCCCACCGTCGACTCCACACGCCAACCGTTATTGCCTGTCTCCTATTGGCTAGATCTGCGTGATGATCTGCATAGGGCCGGCGGCCGGAATGCGTAGGACAGGGTTATTCGGGGTCAAGAGTCAAGACTCAAGGGCTCAAGAGCCGAGTCAAGACTCAAAAGAAAAGAGCCAAGAAATTAGATTGAAGCCAAGGCGGAAGTGAAGGCAAGGGAGCACAACTGCTCGGCCGTGCGGTGAAGACAAGCCAGGTCCCATCTCGAGCCGGCACTCGATCCCTTCCCGCTAGCAGACTAGCATACGCACAGTACGTGTCATGTGACTCATGTCTGTTGCACTGCTATGGCAGGAACCGCTCGGGTCGTCCCTGCTGTGCTACCGCTGCCATGCCGCGCGGCATTTCTGAACATAGGAATTCTCCCAATTCTCAATTTCTCAACGACAACTTGCTTGCCCGCCAAGGCTACCTGTCCTCGGTTTCCTTTCCATCGACCAGGGACGACGTACATATGCACGCCACCTCGATCATCAGACTCATTGGGGTCATGATGGGACCGTATTACCTACTGTCCATCTCGTCTATCGAAATGACAGGCCACCCTCCTTCCGAACTGAATGCCTCGGGACACTAACCCCAACAAATCTAGTGGGAAAAGGGGCGGAACGGGAATGAGCCCGCCCCCTGTCAATCAAGTATCCCAGGTACGTAAGGATCTGTCAGACGAAGCAGCAGGCAGCAGGCAGCAGGCAGCAGGCCAAAGCCAAGGGCTTGTGCTTGTGAGAAAAAAGAAAAAGGCACAGCTGAACTCGGAAGAAAAGGGCTGGAGGTGACCGACCCGACAACATTACGCCGCGCACATAAACGATCCAGCAGGAAAATGATCCCGCTAGACCTCTCCACACCCCCCTCAAAAAACAAAAAAAAAGAAAGAAACCGGAAAGCAAAAGGAACGAAAAGCTGTCATCCACGCGGCCAACGGTGATACAATGTCCTGCCAAAGGCGCCCTCAATGATGACATGTGTTGGGAATCAAATCAGCACTATTGAATCAGGCGTTAAAACATACGGCAGCATTGAACAGTATGGAAAATATTTTGTCCTTCTTTTTTTTCGTTTGTGGCATGGGATATCCATGGCCGAGGCATGGGCCGATACAAAGACAAACCATAAAAAAGCAAATATCAACGCTCACCGCAAAAAGCGAAAGGGGCAAAGGATAGGAAAAAGAAAAAAGAAAAAGAAAAAAAAGAAACCGGCGCTGCTTGACTGCCCAGTGTTTGAACCATCTCGTTCATCGAAAAAATGGAAATAAAAATAAAAATAAAAATAAAAAATACGGCGCCATCTGCCCCTGACCCGACCCGGCTCACACGGAGATTGATCTTCACGTCTCATCCCCATGGCACCAAAAAAAAAGGGGGAAGAATCAAACAAAGAAAAAAAAAGATGGAAGAAAAGGGGGAATTGAAGCCAAAAAAGCATTGTCGAGCGCTAGCGTTGCCCAAGTGGCTACTTGCGTACGTACACCGTCCTTTCTACCTCGGTAGGTATAATCGTACAGGTCTCAAGTGGTCAAATATTGGTCGCTCCCTTCCTCTTGGCATCTGCGGGTGGTGTTGTGGACTCTACCATGCGTATGCCTGCCCGGCTAGGCCAAATGTCTTGGATCACAACGCACGTCTGTATATCCCATGACCGCACACGCTCGGGTCCAATGCATAAAGCTCTTTATTCATGTCTTCGAATGCTCGGTCCTACTGAGGCCAACCGTCCCATCTTGTCCATGGACGTGTAACGCTGTCACGCAGCATATCGCAAATGGGGATAAAGGGGTCCATCATACCAATCATGATTGTGGACGACTGTGCTTTTTTTTTTTTTTCGGCATTCCAATTTTTGTTATCCTCTCATCGTCTTTCCTTGAGTGCTTTTGAGATGATCCATGATTCAGATACGTGAGTCATGACATCGCCGATCACCACGAGGCCGTCACGGTGGCATTGCGGAACAGCCTTGTCCAAGTTGTGGCTGTCCAAAGAGGATCACCAGCAAGCAATATGCCAAGAAGATGACACGTATTGCTCAAACTGAAATTTCACCCAGGACGCCGCTCCGGCGAGTTTCCAATCTCGATAAGGGCCGCTCAACAGCATGCAAAGCCATTGTATCCTGTCCACTATATCTCTGCCCAATCTGTTGCCCAAGTCGTGATGCAGTTTTTTTTTGCACGTAAACGCTGCATGAGATGAGAAAAATTATAAAAGCTTCACAGCAAGAGCACCGACATAGTACCGGTGTTGCAATTGTCGCAATTGTCGCACGTTGGGTTTTTCACAGACTGTGAGCACACATATGTATGTACATACATATGTATGTTGTATGTAGGTATTATGTAGGTATATCCTTGTTATTCTTTTGTTTTTCTTGGTTTTTTCAAAGTACCCCGACACATATTGGCAGGATAGAAACACTATTATTACGAACGATGAAATACATGTATCGTCCGAATGGGGGAAAAGTAAGTCCTCACTGGCTCTACCACGAATCCGGCAAGACCACTTTGTTGCCGTTTCATTTTTGTTTTTTTCGTAATCTTTTTTTTTCCTATCGTCCTTTCATAGAATTCTCATGATATTTTCTTGTAAAGGGGTTCCGTCAGTCAGCACGAATACTTTTCATGCACCAACGTGTGGAGGACACCCTTGCTGGCTTTTGGCAGGTCATTTTCATTTTCTCCGGATGGGAAAAATTCCCTCATCCCCAGAACCGTAAATAGACCGGAGCAGGCACCGTACACGCGTCGCAATGCATAGCCGGGCTGCCGATCTAAATTATGAATGCACACAGAAGTCCATGCATGCAGATGTAGGTACAGCTGGCCCGGGTACGGCTGGCGCGGGTACACATGGCGTGTTCATCCACTGCATGAGAATGTGTCCGCAGATACATACACGCATACGTTTCCCGTATATGCATGTATATCCTTGACGCCCAGAAGGGCTACATCTCCGTACATGCCATGTCACTGTATATGCCCACATGGTTTGAACAGCTCATCGGTATGCCGAGGACTGGTCGATGGGCTGTGAAACAAGTATAGATAGACACGGAGATGGAACCGTCTTCGTATGAACTCGACATGGGAGGAAGGGGGGCAAAAAGCTTTGCTCTCTAAAAAGCTTTGCTCTCTAAAAAGCTTTGCTTTCAAAGAACCTCTGCCCTCAAAGAACCTTTTTTCTTTCGAAACTCTTTCATTATTGTCCCTAAAAAGAAACGGGGGAAGCCAAAAAAGGAGAGAAAAACAGGTCTGTCTATTTACAGGTTTCGACGAGGCAGCTACAAGACTTCTACATCTTACCCTTCTTACTATAGACTTTAATATACCCAAGTCTCTCCCCATATCCCTTGAATGCCAAGAAGATTGTACCTCTCGCTACCCCTGCTTCTACCACAACCACAACTGCCCAGAAGAAGGATAACTTCTACTCAGCCATTCAAGAAACGTGGGTGAATGCGGAGGTATAGCCGTCTCGACACCAGACATACAGGGGATCTACCCGGTTGTGAAGCCCGTCGCTCCCCACGACATCGAATCGCGCATTCCTGCCATGTCTTTTCTTTTCGTCCCCCTGTCCAAGGAAGGAGAAATACACGTGAGCAAGAAAAGAAGAAACAGAACAAAAACAGGGAATTGCAAATCATGGCCAAACCGATCGTTCAACCCATCTTTCACCCTTTCCCAGAAAAATCATAACCCACCAGGCTTGCTTATCCCGCACGCTCACCCACCATCTTTTCCAGCCTCGCTGATTGCTCCTCCATCGAACAAGTCGGCAAAGCACCGAGTTGCCCCCCTTCTCCCCCCCCCAAAAAAAGGAAAAAGAGGAAACGAAACGAGAAACGAGAAACAAGGGGGGGAAAAGCAGCACTTTGATTTGGCTAAAACTTCCAGCAAGTCACTGTACATACATATGTACATCGAGACAGCCGCGAGCACACACTATCCTCACAAACACCACCCCCGGGTTGCCGCGCATTCCTAGCCGATTCGACGCGCCAGGCTGCGAGACACAAAAGCAGGATACTTGCACAAGAGCATGTATGGATTAATAATAAACACGACCGAAAGCGTATACAACTAAAAGCATACATTGCCAAAGGCACGTACGGACAAAGGCACATAGTACCGAAAGCATATATACCCGAAAGCATACATGGTTGAAAGCAAACACAACCAAAAGCATATACAGCCGAGAGCATACACTAGCCAAATCATGAACAACCAACGCACCAAGGCAACCACCACCCCAAAACATACACACGAAACGGCGACTCAAATACCAAAGACTGTGGACCCAATAGGCCCGAGTTACGAGCCAGGCAGTCCCTCGAGATGGTGTAGTCATCACGGCTATAGACTCGTAAGGACCAGAGTTATAAACCCTAGATAGTACGTGAATCGGTTCCGTATTAGACCTTGGGGACCTGGGTTGGACCCAACAGACTCGAATTATAAGCCAGACACTCCCGTAAGACAGTGTAGTAATCACGGCCAGGCGCTCGCAAGGACCAGAGTTATGAACACCAGATTGCAAGTTAATTACTTTCGTATTTCGAGTTTAGGGACCTGTGTTACCCAACAGACCCGAGTTGCAAAGTAGACAGGCCTTTAAGATGGTGCAGTAATCACCCTGTGAACTCGCAAGGACCAAACTGCATAAACACACCAGACAGGCCCTCAACACGGTTTAGTAATCATGACCATGCCTCGCAAGGACTAGAGCTATAAACGCAGACAGTAGTCGATACTCGTGCTCAGAGAGGGGACCTGTTTTACCCAATAGACCCAACTCACAGGCCAGGCAGGCCCCCAAGATGCTAGGAATCACGCTATACACTCGCAAAGACGATATTTAAAAACGCCAGACAACGTCAATACTTTTGTATTCAGACCTTAAACCTGGGTTGTTGGCATGCGGACAGGTCTGTGAAGGGGGTTTCTCAATGGCAAGTATCTCTGTGAAATCGGCGTGGGACATGGACGTCAAACACTGGCGACGAAGTGGTTGTCCACTTCCTCCTCCTCTCATTCTTGATTTCTCAAGAGAGCGCTCAGAATCAAGTAGGGAAACCCGCTCATGAAAGGGGGCTTCCCCACGCCAGCTAGGCAGAGAACAACAACTTCATGACATCCACTTGACTACATACCTGTGTCATTGAGTGTTATCCTTCTTACGACCTGAATAATGCATCACGCGAGGCGCTGATGCCACTTAGTTACGTGCTGTGCTCAGCACGCAACACTTCTTCTTAATTTTTCTCAAGACAGTGCTTGAAGTTATAAAGCAAGAACTTATGGTTTTCTTTATTTCCATCTCGTTTATTTATTCAAGCTAGCGCCTAAAATGAAGTACAGTAAGAAATTCTTCCAACTTTTCTAGTTTTTTTCTAAATATAGTACTTAAAAGTAAATTAAGCAACAAATTATTAGTCTTTTTCTCTTTTCTTTCTCTTTCTCCTTTTTTTTTCTAAAAGAAAAAAGTGTTAAGGAAAGGAAAATAAGAATAGTTATTTTTCTCTTTCTTTTTTCTAAAAAAAAAAATAGTTCCTAAAGTTAAGCAAAGTAAGAAATTGTTTTCCTTTTTCTTAGATTTCTTTTAAATGAGGATCTTACTATTAAGTAAAGCAAGTTATTCTTTCTCTTCTTTTTTTTTCTTTTTTATAGGGCGCTTAAGTTATGTAAGATAAGAAATTCTTTCTCTTCTTTTTTTTTTGAAAGGTGCTTAATTTAAGTAAAGCAAGTTATTCTTTCTCTTCTTCTTTTTTTTTTATATAGGGCGCTTAAGTTATGTAAAATAAGAAATTCTTTCTCTTCTTTTTTTTTCTTTTTTATAGGGCGCTTAAGAAGTAAGAAATTCTTTCTCTTCTTTTTTTTATAAGGTGCTTAATTTAAGCAAAGTAAGAAATTCTTTCTCTTCTTTTTCTTCTTTTGAATAGGGCCCTCAAGTCAAGCAAAGTAAGAAATCCCGTCTCTTCAATTGTCTTTCCAAGCAAAGGAAAAAAACTCTTCCTCTTCTTATTTTCCTTTAAATAGAGCGCTTCAAGTCAGCAAAGCAGCAATATTATTCCCTTCATGCTTTTCGAAACAGCACTCAAAGTCAGGCAAACCAAAAACATCCGCATCCAATGCTCACTCTTCTAATATCTCTAGAGAAAACACTCAAAGGAAGGCCAAAAAAAAGGTTTTTATTCCGGTGTAAGATTCTATATGTATTCAATTTAAATCAAACCGCCTCCCCCAGCATGTGCACATTTCTAAAATATAAATGTCAAGCATCCCGTCCGGGCCATTACGTCTTTCTTCATTGTCTCCGGTGCCGCATCAACCGCATCAAACCCATGTCCGACGCCGTGGGGCCAACATGAACAACTCATCTGCGCAAACATATATCAAGCACATAAAAAGAGGCAGAGATAGAATAAAAACAAAGTACTAAAAAGGGAGGAAAAGAAAAAATTTTACCCGATTGCGCCAGAGTATACGATACATCCGCTTTGAATATCTAGCAATACAATTTAATTTGACTGCTCCAATGCCGCCGCGTGTTTCAAAAAGAACCAAACTCATCCCCGCGGACTGATGACGCTCATTAGTAAAGGCTGACCGGTGGCCCTCCATATGCTTCAGTATGTATGTGTGTTTATGCAAATGTTTTGTCGTTCCAATCATTGAAGCCATTCCCTTGTTCAACAGGGGCAGAGCGACGACTGATTGGCGACACATATGGTACAAGTTTCTTTCTCGATCAAGGATTGCGCGTCAAAGACGATGACAGGCTTGGCAAGACTCTGAGTTTTTTGACATGTTCGACTTCGTTTCCCTGCGCATTGCCCAAGATCAACCAGCAAGTCCTTAGAACATGAAGGTTGCGGCGAAGACCAGACAAGTAAAGGCCGTCGTAAGCGTCTGCTCAAGCTCGAACACGGCGGCTTGTCCACCAAAGGCGATCTTCTTGTACTTGGGGTTCGGATGCGCGACCATGGTCTTAGGATCGCGGATCAGCAATTGTTCCCGCTCGGGCATCTGAGGAGGGTCAATGGCATAGGAGACGGGAGTCCACATGGAATTGCAGATGAAGAGGAAGGTCAATGGAGGCCAGAATGCGTGAGTGACCAGGCAGAGAAGCAGGGACCGTGTGTTGTCAGTGTTGACGAAGCAGCGCCACGACGTCAAGACCACAGAGACCAGAGTGAAGTAAACAAACACGACATGGAACCAGCCCATGAAGTTGAACAGGATGGACCAGACACGGTGCAACATGTTCTTCTTCATCTTGGGGTCACGCTCATTCAGGGCCGAGCCCAGCGAACCCGTGGGCTTGAATGCCTGGACCTGTCCTCCCAACCACGTAGGCAGAACGAAGGCGCGAATAAGGCAGAGACCGATGTAAGGTGCCATCCAGAGCTGGTATCGGGAGGCACGCTGTCCGGTGTGATAGCCGGAGGGAATGAAGAGAATGAATTCGTTCAAACGATTGCCGATGGTGGTGGCAAAAGCGCCACGAATGAGCCAGCGGAGCTGTTCCTCGGTAGCGTAGGCGACCAGTGGTTTGCCCAAGGCCAGGATGATGGGAATGGCAAAGAGCGAAAACACGAAGGGAATCGTGTACAAGCTGAGCGACGAGTACAAGAAGCCGGAGAACCGCTGGGCAAATGTCATGTGGCGAACCTGGTCACCCCAGAGACAGAATTTGAGCTTGAAAGACGTGTCGACTGTTCCGATAGCCCAACGAGTACGCTGCTTCAAGTGACCGCCGAAGTCTTCGGGCACGGTACCGAATTGGAGCGGTTCATGGACGTATGCCGTGCGCCAGCCCTTACCAAGCATGAGAGTCGAAGTAGCCACATCTTCAGCCAAGGAGCCGAGGGGGAAGTTGCCGATATCATCCAAAGCCTCTCGACGGACAACATAACCCGATCCGGTACACCAAGCGACACCCATGGAATCCTTGATGGGTTCAATGACGTGCACAAAAAGGTCGAGACTCTGTGAGAGGGGATCGGATGGAGGAGTGTTGTAGAAGAGCTGGGGGGGGCAGGCGAGAGCCATCTTGGGGTCGACAAGGAGATGGGGAAGGGTTCCTCGGAGCCAGTCACGTTCGGGAATCTTTTGACATTAGTTAGCGCGCCGATGTCATCGGGTACATTTTCAGGACAGACTGCTTGGGTTGGAAGGTTGTGCATACCATGTCGGCATCCAGAGCGGCCATAAACTGACCAGCACCGCCAGGGAGGAGGTGGACCGCGTCGAGGCCATAGTTGAGATTACCAGCTTTGAAATGATGTGGCTTTCCGGGAATCTTCTCACGAGACATGTAGTGGAGATTTGGGTATGACATGGCCAAGCGAGTGACGGCAGCCTCCAGAGTTTCGGAACCGCCATCGTCGAGAACAATGACGCGGAACTTGTCATATGGATAGTCAACATCGCAGGCGGCGCGAACCGTGTCCATGACCAAGTCGTCCTCCTCACCGCAGCACGTCACGAAAACGTCAACGGTGGGCACATCGTAGCCTCTCAAGCGAAGCTTGGGGCGGTGTCGCTTCTTCATCGCCATCATGGTCCAGCCGTTGTGCATGAGAGGCGGAATCGCGACGGCAATTTCGATTCCCACGAAGACCCAGGCGCCAGTGAAGACCTTGCGCGCAGCTTGCTGTGCCCACATGATACACATCATGCGCAGGGCTAGATAGGCAAAGTAAAGAAGAGTATTGAGGATCAGGATATAGGGAGCCAGGAAGAACAGGTAACGTTTCCAGCCCTTCCAGATATCGCTGTCATCTCTCTTATGGACTACTTCAATGGCATCACTGTCGACCCAGTCTCTGGCGCCGGCAGGCGGTTGGGCTTTGTTCAGGAGGCCAGTCAGGCTGATGTGACTCTGGTTCTTTATTCATATTCCTTTTAGCATTATGAACTGAGGAAAATTTGTTTTTCTTTGAGGGGGGGGCGGGGGAGACACAGAGACAGATCGAAATTCGGTCGCTCGGCGTGCCGTCGAGGGAAGGGGGTAACAAAGAACATTTGTTGCATACCATTGGAGTACCTGGGCCGGAGTCAGGGTTGAGGGGCATGCCATATCGAGGCGAAACGGACGAATCGACGGGCGTCTGAGCCCCCGTCTTCCATGATCGCACACTGGCTCGGGACCCAGCAGCACTGTCAACAAGAGTGTGCGACTCGGAGCGTCCGGCGATAGATGGCGGCCAGCCCGGGGACGCGTAGTCATCAGCATAGAGCGACGAATTGGGTCGACCGTAGGTGGTCGACTGCCCGACAGGCCTGGGAGTCGCCGTGCCGTCAGAAGGCCGTGAGGGATATTCGTCAATATAGGCCGGCTGCGGCTCATAGGCGTATTGTGAATCCGGATTGTCCCCATGCTGATGGTATGGGTTATTCGGATGGTCTCGACGCTGGAAAGTGCCAATTTCCAGCATCTCCTCCTCCTCTGCCGAGTAGTTCTTCATCGTGCCGACCGAGAAACGACGAACGGAGTGGCAGAAGAAATCTGCAGGTTGATTTTCTGTTAGTTGGACAGTTCAGAGGAATGACGCCGTTTTGGGACCGCAGTGTCGTGAAACCGGAGGCCGCACACGATGGGCAACACAAGCGTGGATGCCTGCCGAGCAAGACACACGAACGGCGGGGAGAGAGGAGAACACACGCGAATTGAGCGACAGCAAGCAAGGTGCCGAGCGGGCAAGCAAGCCAAGTCGCGACTTTGCAGATTATTGAGCCGTAGGAAGTATTGGGCGAGGCGAGCGAAGGCGATTGAGCACCCTTTTTGTCTCGACTCGTTTCCTCCCTCAGCTGGCTAGTGGCCACCTCGAAAGTAATCAATAGTGCGAGAGTAAACACGGCGACGTGGGAACGAGTGATGACGCTGGCTTCAGCGGTGCATGAATAAGCAACGCGCCGTTTGGAACCGTTGCCGTCCTAACGCTGGAATGTGACCCAGACGGCGTCTGATGTGTGTCGTGCAAGCCGTTGATATCAAAACGAGACAGGCTTCGGAGGGCGGGGGGGGATTGTTGAGTGCAAGACGAACGGCCCAAGTAGTGCAGTCCAAACCGACCGGGAAAAGCAGAAGAAAAAAAAAGACGACCAAACGAATGTGGGCTCGGCGACGAGACTGATGGAACGAACAGAAAGATGGGTTGGATGGTCAAGGGTGGGCAGGGATGATAAGGATAAGGGAAAATCGGAGGCAGAGCACTTGTACACGAAATGAGAGAGAGGGGGAAAAAAAGAAAAGAAACGAGATGTGCCGGATCAATGATGGAACTAAGGGGCCAGACAGGCAGAGAGTCACGACAGGCCTGTCAACGCGCGCACGCACGTTAGTTAGCACGACGCATGGCGCACGCAGGTACCGAGGAACCCCATCACAGTGTGTAGTGTGTGTGGTGTGTGTGGTGTCTGGTGGTGTCTGGTGGTGTCTGGTGGTGTGGTGGTGGCCTTCCTCAGGAATACGGACGGGTAGGCAGCTCCTTGACCCGCTCATGACAAAACAAGCATTTATTTGAACCGGCTAGCCTGAGCCCGAAGCAGAGCGGCCGAATCAGGGGGGCTCCGCACCTCTCACGTCTACGGCCCAGGCGCCAGACAAAAAAAGAAAACGAAGAGCCCGGTGAAGGAAGACGAGGAAGGGCAAGGGGGAAGAATAAAAAAAATAAAAATAAAATAAAATAAAATAAAATAAAATAAAGTAAAGTAAAATAAATAAAATAAAAAAGAGGAACAACACCGCCAGCCTGTGCTTACGTGATGGGGTCTGATTCTGCTTGGCCGGCCGGCTGGCTGTGCTGGCTGTGCTGAGGGTTGGATGCAATCGTGGATCCATCAAATCTGATGGGCCACGGCCACGGCGGCGCCGCCCACTGGCCCAGCTGGTGCAGCAGCGGTGCCACAGCGCTAGACTGCACGATGCCTGCATCCGAAGCGGTGGACACGACACAGGGCCACAGCCAAGCTGGGGCGGAGCCACTACCGACATCTGCTGTGCTGGTGGCGCGACATTTCATTTTGGCGACGGCGGGGAGGGATCAACGCCGGAAGATGGCGGCCCGGTGGGGCCCGGTGGGGGCCAGGTGGCATTGTGTGGCATTGAGTGGACAGGAGCGTTCGGCGTTTGTAGCCCGTGATGGAAGGAACAACTGGGGGGGATTCCGTCGATCCATTTCGCACAAACGGGGGTTGAAAGGGGTGGCGCGACGGGCGATTCGGGACGAAAATGCCCAGCACGGAGGGCCAATTCGTGCTTTTGGTGCGCGTGCAGGCCGGCCTGAAATTTCAAGGTTGTCTTGCCGGCGTTTGGCCAGTGGCCGGTCGTGTCTCGTCTTTTTCCTTTCTTTTCTTTTTTTTTTTCTTTTTCTTTTTTTT
>SRPU01000488.1:0-17921 GCA_018360185.1 Claviceps lovelessii | reverse complement strand
TTCTTTTTTTTTTTCTTATTTTTATACTATTTAATAAATATAGCTATAAAGGGTAAGTTAAGGCTAGGTAGTAGGGGTAACTCTTAGCTTATAATAAATAAAGAAGGGTTTATTAGCCCTAAGCTAATTATACCCTAGGTTAGGGTAGAACTAGCTAGGGGTAGCTATAGTAATATAATAAAGGGAGTAGATAATAGACTTAAAATACTAAAATAGGGTAGTAATAAAGATATATTTTTAAAGAGATTATAAAGAGAGATAAATATAGCTTTAAAAAGATTATTAAAAAAGGTAAATATACCTTTAAAAAGGTTAGTAGAAAGGGATAGTATAGATATATATAAATACTTATTAATAAGTAAGGAAGGGGTAAATAATATAGTTTAATATACCTAAATATTAGTAAATAAATCTTAATATATAAGTATTAATTATTTAATTTAGTATTATACTTTAAATAACTAAGTATTAGTATAGTTAATACTAGTCTTTAATATATAAATAATAGTAGAATTAATAATAATAGTAGGTAAGAAATACTTAAATATTATAATAGTAATAAACTAAAAGTATTCTAAATATATTAAGGTAGGTAGGGAGAAGAAGCTAGTAGCTACTATAAATATAGTATACTTTTTAATAGTATATAAAGTAGTTATAAATTAAATATAAAAAGCCTTAAAAGGCTTAGTTAATATAACCCTTTACCCCTTACTATTAATAGTATTATAGGTAAGAATATATAATGCCTTTATAGCTTTATTATAATAAATAGCTATTACTATCTTATAGGTAAGGTAGTATAAGGTAGAACTTTAGGTAAATATAATAGTATTCTATATATATATTATTTTTCTTTATTTATACTTCTTATAAAAGTGTACTAGGCTTAGAATATATAAAAATAAGCTATTATTAGTTATATATATAATATAGAATAGGTACTATATATTTAAATTAAAGAGGTTAATAAGGGTAAATAACTTATTTTTAAAGTTACTCTTTACTTTATAATAGCTTAAAATATAGTAGCTATTTAAAGGTAGGGGGGGGGAGAAAAAGCATTAGTAGTAGTAGCTATATTTTTATTATACTTAGCTAGATGCTTTTAAAGAAATAAATAATAATAAAAAAGCTTACTATAAAGATTTAATAAGGAATAATAAAGAATTAATATAAAAAAAAATATATATATTTTTTAGTTTTATAGGGAGTTATAGTAGGTAGAGTAGCTATAGATAAGAGATAAAAAGGTAATAATAGGTTTCTAAATAAAAACCTAAGTATTAACTAAAGGTAGGATAAGGGAATAATATAGAATTTATATTTATTAAAACCTAAGGGCTAGATAGAATATTTATAGTTAATAATTAATATATAATTAGCTAGCTAATTTAGGATTTTAAGGATTTCTATTTTTAGGTTTATTTATTATTAATAGGCACTATATTATAACTAGCTAGAATAATAGTTTTACCTATTTAATTATATTACTAACTCTCTTATACTATTATTATTACTTAACTAACTGCTAGCTAGTTAATAGCTAGGGGGCAGCGTAGGTAGAGGGGCTATATAATAGATTTAAGCTAAGGGCTTAGATCCTTAGTAGAGTAGGAGAGGGGTATATAAGGAGACCTACTATACCTATAGGGTAAGCCCTATAGCTATATACTATATATAGAGAGCATATATTGTAAAGGGGGATAGTAGCCTTCCTTTCCTTTTTATAAATAATAATAACTTTATTAACACTAGATCGCAGTAGCCATCTAGGCTAGTCCATAACAATTTATAATATTTTTATTTAGTAAGTTTATTTAATTTTAATTATACTATTAGCTTTATAATATATTAAAGATAAAAAAAAAAAAAAAAAAAAAAAAAAAAAAAAAAAAAACTTTTCGCAAATTCGCCTGCACCGCAGTAGCGACGCGGAATCGACTCTAAACCTCTTAAAAAGTGTAGAAAAAGAATTACTATATTTATTTACCCTTATCTCTAATAGTGTATTAGTGCTAGAGTATAGGTATAGTAAATAAGGTAATATTAATAAATATTAATAGTAGAAACTATAGCCTTATATAAAGCTACTATTACCTACTTATAAATTAAGGTAGCTTTATATTAATAATACCCTAAGTTACTTCTATACTACTATCTATATATAAGTAAATACTAAATTACTTTATAGTTAAATATAATAAAATAACTAAACTTATACTAGCTATAGTATTAAAGAGTATATAGAATATTATTCTTTATATAGATAATATAGCCTTAATATATACCTAATATAGCCTTTTAATGCCTTAAACCCTTACTAAAATAATAATATTAACTTTACTATTACTTTATAAGCTTATTATAATTTAAAACCTTAAAAAAGTAATAAAGTATATAATTAAAAAAGCTATAAATACTAAAAATATATTAGCCTTAAGCTAAGCTAGTATTACTACTAAGGGAATCTCTTAATTCTTAGTTTAATAGGTTTACTTTATAACTATAGTAATATTTCTTTAAATTTATTATAAAACTATTATTAAAGGTATTACTATAGCTAAAGCTATTTAAAATTATTTATCTAAAAATATTATTACTACTATTAATTAAGCTACTAGTACTAATACTATAGTAGTAGCTTACTACCTTTAGAGTAGTAATACTATTATTATATTTTAAAATATAATAAAGCCTTATACTAAAGATATTATATAAATTAGTATTATTTTTAAACTAAAAGTAGTACTAAGCTAATATATATTTAATATTATTATTAAGGGCTTCCCTATATACTATATATAGAACTAAAAGAGAGATTATATTCTTTAAGCCTTAGTTATAGCTAATAGTTAAAGCCCTATAAGGGTTATAATATAAAAGCTATATAGTATTATTATATAGTCCTCTTTTATTATTACTATTAATAGTATTAAAGTAATAAATAGGCTATACTATACTAATATTATTTATAAGGCTAAGATATTTAAAGCTAAACCCTATAATAATACTATTTATTCCTATTAGTATTATAGATATTTTAAATTTAAATATATTACTATATACTATACTATACCCCTATAGTATAGCTACTATACTATTAGTTATTATATAAAAGGTAAGTAGTTTTGCTTAGTATTAATAAAAGCTATTTATAAATACTATATTAACTATTTAAAACTATACCTAGTATAGTTTTATATATATAATACTACTAATAAGTAATAAAACTATATATATACTATATATTTAATATAGCCTTTAGCCTTTACTAAACCCCCTCTTTAATTAAAATAAAAAGAATAAATTAAAGTACTTAATTATAGCTAAAGATAAAATATAAGTAATTTATTATTATAAAAAGCTTTACTTTAAAAATAAGTTAGTTAACTATATACCTACTTTTTTAAATTAAGGCTAGAATTAATATAATATTTATAAGTAACTATAAAAGCCTTTCTAAGCTAGTAATTTATAGCTACTATAGCTTTAAATAAGCTAAATCTAATTTAATATATAATATAAGGTATATAATTAAAATTATATACTAAAATATATAGAAGAAAACCTATTTAATATACTTAGTACTAGAGTCCTAGCCTAGTACTAATATAATAGTAATATAAAAACTAAGGACTTTAAATAGTAAACTACCTAATTTTAGCCTTAGCTACTTTTAGCTTATAACTTAAGGTAGCTATATTATAATCTATATATACTACTAATATAAACCTAAGGTATAAATAATATAAATAGGTAAGGATTAGTGCTTTATTATAATAATAAAGTATAATATTTACTTTATTTACTCTTTAATTTATAAACCTAACTAAACTTTACCCCTATTTAAATTTATATTAGCCCTACCTCTTAATTATAGTATATTTATTAGTAACTTTAACTAATACTACTTACTTTAAAATTAGTATAGTTAAACCTTAATAAAATATAATATACTCTTTATATTAGTAAAGTAATAGTAACTTAAATTTATAATACTATAAAGTAAGGTAATATAAAAAATATAAAAAAGAAAGAATAGCACTATTAACTATACTTAAGCTATCTATAGTATAAATATTAACTTTTTAAGAGGCCTAAACCTTATTAGGTCTAACTATATACTATAGCTTATTTATATAGGCTTTAGCCCTAAGCTATATAATAACTATTCTCCCTAGTTTAAATAGTTATATATAAATAATAACCTTATTATTATAGAGGCTATAGTATAGTTTTAGCTTAATATTATAAAGCCTTAATTTTAATTACTAAAGAAGATTAATTACTTTATAGAATAATTAATAGCTAAACTTTAGTTTATTATAAATATAGTAGTTTTAAAAAAACCTTAAAATAATTCTAAGCTAAACCTATAGTAAAACTAATATACTAAAGAAATAATTTAAAATATTAAAAGAGCACTTTAATAATAAAGGGTATTTTATATTAAAAAGAATTAGTAGTATATAATTAATATAGTATAGATATAAAACTAAGTTATTTATAATAAATAGTATAATACTTAGTATATAGTAGTTAAGGCTATAACTACTTAATATAAAAACCTTTAAAAGCTTAAATAATAAGTATAGCTTTATAGTAGCTTACTACTAAAATAATAGTAAATCCCTACTTTTCTATAAAGTAAAGGTATAAATATTATAACTACTAAAATATACTAAAAAAAAGCTATTACTTTAGCTAAATACTTTTTTCTTTCTTTTTAAGCCTAACTTAATAATATATTAAGTAATCTAAATAGCTATTTTAATATTACTATATTCCTAACTAAAAACTAATTTAATACTAATAAAATCTATAGTATTATAAAGAGCTTAGCTAGCTAAAAAGCATTAAAACTTAATAAACTTTTAGTAAGCTACCTTAAAGTTTATAGTAAATTATTAGTATAAACCCTTACTTATTTATTAAATATATATTATTATATTAGTTACTACCTAACCCTATTTTAGTAAGTAAAAGTTATTATTCTTTATAAACTAAGTAAGACTTTAATAAAGTAATAAAGAATAAAGGCTTAGTATTTAATCTTACTTTTTAGTATAGTTAGTAAGGTTATAAAAGTAGTAATAGTAAGTTAGCTTACCCTTATAGCTAAGTTAGGTAAAGTGCTACCTAACCTATAAATAGGTAATAAAGTAAATTAGTTTATAAAAGTTATATTAAGTATATTAGTAAAATCTATATATATAGTATAGCATTATAGTAATATTATATTACTACTTTAGCTAAATATATTAATAGCTTTTAATATTATTTACTATAAATAACTTATTTATACCTTTATTACTATTAGTATCCTTATTTAAATTATAGTATAAACCTACTTCTTTACTATTAGGTATACTACTTACCTTTTCTTTAATAATAAAATAATTAGCCCTTTACCTATTACTATAAGGGTATTATAAAGATTCCTTATTTTCCCTATTCTTTTTTTACTTTATATTATATTACTATATACTAAGCTTTAGGTAGTATAGTCTATATTAGTTATAGGCTTCTTTAATAATATAAATATTTTAGTATATAGTTATATAGTAAAAGAGATATAAAGCTACTTTAAAGCTATATAAGTAATTTACTAAAATTAATCCTAGGAGTTAGGCCTTAAATTTAACCTAAAAAAGAGTAAACTTATATATTTTATAAAATACTATACTATAGTTATAACTCTAGTTTAATTTAGTATTAATATAATATAGCTAGTTTAATTTACTTACTTTTTAGGAGTTTAAATTTATTATAAGCTATACTAAAAAGTATACTAGAGTTAGGTTAAATTAAAATTAGTATAGTAGTAGCTTATACTTATATTACTAGTAATATTAATATAGGGTTATTTAATATAAAATATATACTTATTATATATATAAGTAATTTAGAGTATTATTATTTATAGTGTAGAATTATACTATACCTTTATAGTAATTAGTAGTAAGGTAAGAGAAATAGCTAAAGTATTTATTTTTAAGTAAACTAAGTACTTAAGAATAGTTACTAATACCTTTAAAGCTATATTATAAGCCTTTATTAAAACTAAGTTAGCTATAGCCTTAATTAACCTTTACCTTAACTATTACTTACTTTACTTTTATTATTAAATTAAAGCTAATAGTATAGCTAATAGGATTTAAAATGCCTATATAGTAATAGTAGCCTAACTTTATTATAAATCTATATACTATAGGTATAAATGCCCTTTAAATTCTAATAATTACCTAAACTATATATTATTTTTAAACTAGCCTTCTAATTATTCTTTAAAGCTATTCTTAGCTAAGGCCTATACTTTAAAATAAAAAAACTATTAGTATTAAAAGAGAGTTATTATATAAGTATACTAAACTTATATTAAATATATAGTAATAAAGCTTAACCCTAACTTTATCTTTATTACTAAAATAGTCTATATTTACTCTAGCCTTATTAATTATAAATCTATAGCACTTATTTAAATATATATAAAATAAATTAGGCTTAATAGCTTTCTTTACTATTATTATATTTTTAAGGTAGATTTACTATTATATAGCTACTAAACTAATAATAAAGACTACTACTATATTCTACTTTCTTATAAAAACTTTAATTATCTTTACCCTATAAATATAGGTATACTACTAGTATATAATTAATATAAGGTTAGGGAAGCCCTTAAAAAGAATAAGCTAGTAGCTATACTTATAAAATAGCTTATTTTAACTAAATATATTCCTTAGTTTAAGCTTATATATAATTTATAAAAATAATAGGCTAAAGATATTAAAAACTTAGTATAGTAAAGCACCTAGAGTAGTATAGAAGTAAAAGTAGTAAAAGGCTATAGTAATATTATAATTAGCTTAGAATACTCTAATATATAATTTATATTAAATAAAAAATAAAAAATAATAGCTAAAATAAATTATTATAAGTATAGTATACTTATACTAGCCCTAACCCTACTCTTTATTATTAATCTTTTTTCTTTTTTTCTTTACCTCCTTTTTTTTCTTACTAATATAGCTTTATACTATAAGTAGGTAAAGCTTATAAACCTTTTATAAAATATTATTATATTTCTTTAGTATATTAGTAATATAGTAGGCTTATAGTAGTATCTTACCCCTAACTAAAGTTAAAGCTAAAACTACTATAGTACTACTAAATAGCTATACTATTACTATAGTAGCTATCCCTACCTTCTTTATAAGTTATTATACCCTCTTTTAAATAGTATTATACTCCCTAGCCTATCTTTAATTTAGTACTATATTAGTATTATAATAATACTATATTTAAACTATAGTATACTTATATTAATAAGCTCCTTAAAGGTATAAAGATTTTATATATTTATTACTTACTTAATAGTCTTCTAGTATAATATAATATTTTAGTTTAGCTATAGCACTAATTAGCTACTAATTAGCTATTAATATAAATAAAGAGTAAAGTACTTATATTTAAATAAGTTTTTTTTACTTTTATATACTTAAAGTATATACTATTAGTACTTATATAGATTAAAAATAATAGTAATATAAGCTTAGAGGGAGTATTAATCTTTAGTATAATAGCACTGTTTTTTAATATTTTTAGCTTATATTAAGTAAGCCTTATAAAGCTAGTTCTTTAGCTAGCCTAGCTATACTATAGGTTAGTAGTAGTAGTGTATTAAATTAAAATTAGTACTTACCCCTAGTATAATAATTTTATTTATAAATAGTATTTTTATTATTACTATAGTTAGTTAAAGGCAGTAATATAGTAGTATTACTATAATAAAAAAATTAAAGGTATACTTATAATAAAAATAATTAATAAAAAAGAAAGAAAAAAGAGAAAAGGCTAAAAATAAAGAAAAAAGGGTAGCTTTTATAATTATTTCTTTCTTTCTTATATAACTAATAGTTAGTTAGTAGTTAGTTTATTAATAGCTAGCTACTAGCTAGTATAGCTAATACTATAAAGGTATAAAAGCTAATAAAAGGTTTTTAGTAAAAAGGCAGTAGCTTAAAGGAAATAGTAAAAAACTAACTTAATACTTAATAAAAGTTACTAAAGTAACTTAAAATAATATATAAACTACTCCTAAGGGTAATTCACTACTTTACTATATCTTTACTAACCTATACTAATTTTAGTTTTATAATATATACTTTTCTATAATACTAGTTAAGTTTAGCTAGTAGTGTATATTTATATATAGTTAGAACTAGCGCGGGGCCACTTTAGCTCCGCAGCGGATGCTATTATAGTTATATATAGGTTTTCCTCCCTACTCTAGGGTTTTTCCTATATAGTTTTAGTAGTAAAGGTACTAGCTATTAGGCTTAGCCTGACTAGAGTATTAAATAATAATAATAATATATTAAAGATACTATAGTTAAAATTATAACTTATTTAAAGCTAAAGTTATAAAGAAATTATTACCTAAAGATGTGTGGCTTCTTAAATAATGGGTTAACTCAAAAATGTTCGGAATTACCTCTGACCCACTGTACCTGCTTGTAATGCCTGACCCACCAGACATTCTATTCGCAATAATCAATGTTTCAAGACACGTTAAATATCTGCCCCATGGTTAGAGGCGCGCAATCTCTAACAGACATCATCGTTGGAGGCCATGCCGTAGGGACACGACTATTACCCTGAGTCTTCGATCTGGCTCCAAGACCCCGTTTCATTTTGGTCTTCCATCTGGCTCATTGCTCATTCCACATCGCATCTTGCTCAACCCATCAGCTCATCGTGTTGACGCCATCTCGCGACGCGGCAACCATGGTTCGACGATACTCGCCTCCCGACTCGCCGCTCTCATCCATGGGTTCAGGCTCCGATGGATACGAAGAGGATGCTCACGAAGAGGAAGAGAGCTCACTTCGTCCGTCAAAGCGACAAAAAGTCGATGCGCAGTCCAATACGTCGTCTGCCATTGTTCCCGAAGCAGAGCACGAAGCGGTCCCCGAGCCTGACACCCTAGAGGGAATGTCGGACGTCTCATCCGACACGTCGGGTGACATTCCCAGCTCTCCGATCAATGCACGACTGGAAGAAGAAGATTTTCAAGACCAAGTGACCGTCTGCGACTGGGACGGCTGTCCCGCGGGCGACCAGGGCGACATGGACAAATTAGTTGAACACATCCACAACTCGCATATCGAAAATCGGCAGAAAAAGTACACTTGTGAATGGAAAACCTGCAATAGGAAGGGATTGCCCCATGCGAGCGGATATGCGCTCAAGGCCCATATGCGAAGTCATACGAGGGAGAAGCCCTTTTACTGCTATCTGCCAGGTATAGTCCCGCGCTTCGTGCCTGCCTTTTCAAAACCGATTTATGCCTTGAGAGCTGCGGCGAGACTTAATTGACTGCATCAATACTAATAGACCACCTGGCAGAATGTGATCGTTCCTTCACGAGATCCGACGCACTCGCAAAGCACATGCGAACCGTTCACGAAACCGAAGCTCTACGACCATCGGACCCAGTGCCTAAGTCGATGCAGTCAGGGCCTGCTGGAAAGTCCAACAAGTTGAAGATTATCATAAAAACACCACAGTCGCATTCTGGCGGTGGCGATGACGAGCCCGGCGAGGCTCCCAATGGCGACCCTGGAATGTCCGATTTCTTCACACCTCTACCAGGGGAATTGTTCTCGTCCGAGGAGCTCTCGTTCCCGGTAGACAAGCTCTATCGCAAGTGCTACTGGGAATCGAAATGGGCAGATCAGGTTGGCGAAGCGTTGAAGAAGGAATGCAGAGAGTGGGAAGAGGTTTACTATAAGGAGTGGCTGGAAAAGGAGGTTTTATTATCACAGGTCATCCAAAGCGAAGTAGACTGGCACGAACGTCGCAAGGCTATTCTCGAGGGCACGGCTGATATTCAAATTCCCGGGGCAGTCGACTCCAGGGATGGCGGACAAACCAAGCGCGTCGACACCACGGCCAAGAAGGCGCAGGCTGCTGAAGCATAGGGGCGGAGAGCAAGGCGAGCGCCATGCCCGCTGTTGTAAACTGCCTTTCGCCTGAAAGAAAAAGGAATCGTAGCACCGGCTCGAAAAGATGCATCACGGATCCTCTGGAGGACACGAGCAGGACCTCTACACGGAACAAGTTCAGGAGTTGGAGGCGTTAAGGTTGTACTGGGTCGTTTTGATACAACATGAGTAGTTCTTTATGGAACGTGCTTGTAGATTCCCGTTTCTAGTAGCACATGCCATATACATATATGTTCTTTTCTATTAAAACCTCAAGTACTTGCATACCACCGACATGTGTAAATACCTAGACTAATTTAACGTCGATGTGGTTTCACGCCCTTAGGTTCAGCATTAGCAATCTAAAACAATATTGTTTATTATTATCATTACTATTATTTCTGCTCTTGGTAACCCGCTGTATAACTTCTTATTGATTGTTTGTTCTGTCTACTCAGACCTCAAATGGATTCCATACCCATGTACCTAGGTATGTAAGTAGGTACCTAGCTGCACCTATCTCCTGGTGACAGCCTCCGCCAAATTTCGTGACAATTTTGCGTTTTTATAATTATAATACGCTGTCTTATCATACCTCATAATACCCACAGTTGCTTTTAAACTGTCACACATCTGTCCATACATACAAAGTACATGTATATCTTTTCGCCACCACCGACGCTCGCCGATGTCGCAGTCACCACACACCAAGTAAAGTGGAGTCTCCCTACGCCATCTTACTCGCATGGCACCTACTTTCCTAGGTACTCCACTGCAAAAGTAAGTTGAGTGCTTCGTATTTCTAATCCTCGGCCTCGGGACGCGCCAACTTTTCCCAACTACATAGCATTATTACTTCATAAATTCCCGATATAGCATCTCCTCGTCCTATGTTGCTGATTTTCAAATTGCTCCTCGCAGACCAACATACATTGACACGAAACCTTTGCTGCTCCCAGTCGCCACCCGTCGCCGCCCAATAAGATCAATTAGACACCTCAAGGCATCGCCATGAGTGCGATCCTCTCTGTCGACGATCTCAACGACTTCATTTCACCTGGCGTAGCATGCATTAAGCCCGTCGAAACGCTTCCTGCCGTGAACACGAATGCGCACAACAACAACAACAACAACAACAACAACGACGACTCAGAAGTCATTATCGACGGAACACAACCCGCTGCAGCCACGACGAGCGCAGAGGCTGCCCAGATCTCGCTGACGGACTGTCTAGCGTGCTCCGGGTGTGTGACCTCCGCCGAGGCCGTGCTCGTGAGTTTACAAAGCCATGCCGAGGTGTTGGCAACGCTGGACGGTGCGCCTGCGCTGAGGGTGCGAGCAGTGGAGGGGGATGCCCGTGGATGGACGGTGGACGGACTGGAGGACGAGCACGCGAGGCTGTTTGTGGCGAGTGTATCTCCACAGACAAGGGCCAATTTGGCCGCTGCCTGTCATGGCCGCGTATCAGAGCGGCAGGCCGGGCTGATGCTTGAAAGTCTGCTGCGGGGGGAGAAAGGGCTGGCTGCTGGCGGTAAATACAAGAATAGGTTCACGTGGGTTTTCGATACGAACGTCGCGAGAGAGGCAGCCTTGGTGCTGGCTGCGGACGAGGTGCTCGAAACAGCAATCGGGAGGACGGATGGATCTACTCGGCAGCCGGTGTTGTCGTCGGCGTGCCCAGGATGGGTCTGCTATGCTGAGAAGACGCATCCTCATGTGTTGCCGCATTTGTCCAAGGTCAAGTCGCCGCAGGCTTTAATAGGCACAATGTTGAAAACAACGTTGAGCCGGAAATTGGGCATTCCTCCTCACAGGATATGGCACCTCGCTGTCATGCCGTGCTTCGACAAGAAACTGGAGGCCAGTCGTGAGGAACTTACGGATAAAAGCTGGGCTGGCTCCGAATCACCTGGCCGAGGGGTCCGCGACGTGGACTGCGTAATCACAAGCAAGGAGGTCTTGATGCTCGCTGAATCAAGGGGGCTCGATTTTTTTGATATTCCTTGCGACGCTACGGCGATCTCTTCGCTGGCACTAATGCAGCCCTTTCCGAGCACGACTCTACATAATTTTTTCTTTCCATCGCGGGCACTCAAACAAGCCCCGCGTAGTGCGGGTACCTCGGGAGGACTACTCTATCACATCCTGCAGTGCAAAGCTGCTCAGATACCTGGCGCCGAAATCCAGACCATTCGTGGCCGTAACTCGGACGTCGTCGAGTTCGTCGTGGCTGCCAATGGTTCGCCCGTGTTCAAGGCAGCCCGGTACTATGGCTTCAGAAACATCCAGAACTTGGTGCGCAGGTTGAAGCCTGCCCGACCGTCGCGACTGCCTGGGGGAAAACCGTTTGGCAGCGCTCGGCGACCGACAGGCAAGCCAGCCGCATTAGAGTACGGCTATGTCGAGGTAATGGCCTGTCCGGGTGGTTGCACCAATGGTGGCGGCCAGATCAAGGTCGATGATCCAGTGATTTTGGACCGGAAGAAGATGCACGGCAAACCTGGTCCTCAAGAACAAAAGGAGTGGCTAGCCGAGATTGATGAGGCATACTTCTCATGCGAAGATGCACATGATATAAGCCAGAATGGCAATACCAATGGCCAAGAAATTCAAAGCGGTGATGCGATTGGTGGCATCTCCCACTCGTATATACATGATGTCCTGGCGCACTGGTGTGAGGTCACAGACATCAGCATTGATAGACTTGCATTCACGACGTATCGCGAGGTCATAAGCGACGTCGGAAGAGGAACCGAGGCAGAAAAGGTGGTTCAGCTAGCTGGGAAAGCAGGAGGCGGCTGGTAGCATAGCTTGGCGCACTTTCTCTTGAGGAGGTTGAAATAAGAGAATGACATTCTCAATTTCCCTGTGGTCAAATAGAGGAGCGTGGCGTAGATGTGTGTTTATACCATTTGGTGATTGAGAAGCTCAACGAAGCTATAGGTGCATCAGCTGTCCTTGTTGCCGCGGCGTGCGAATCCGAAGCCGCCACGTCCGCTGCCGTCGGGCCCTCTGGGCGACCGTATGGGTTGTTGTTGTTGTTGTTGTTGTTGTTGTTGCTGCTGATGCTGCTGCGATAGCAATGTTGACTGATTTTGCGACTGGTGTTGATATTGATCATTGCCAGTAGGAGTCCATCGAACGGATCCGTCGCCTTCTCCGACTCTGCGCTGCTGAGCTACTAGGTCTGGCTTTGGCGAGAAGTTGGGATCATAAAGCTCCCTACTAACTGAAGGTTGATTGGTTGCTCGTCTGATGTCCGGCGGACCTCTTGCATCATGGTTGTTCGTATTGCTTCCCCTTCCGCCTGCCCTGCCGCGGCCTCTGCCTGACTGCCGACCATCCGGCTTCGGCGGCGTGACAGTTCCTGGAGATGAGCCTCGAGACGAAGGATTCGATTCTCCAAAAATCTTGGCTCGGGCTTCATCATATCGACGTTGTCTCTCTTCCAGGTCTCGTTTCTGTTTTGCTCGGATCTCCTCTGCTGTGGGTTGTCGTTCCTTCTTATTTTCTGTATCATCGTCATATTCCTCGGACAGTTGACTAGTGCCACCAGATGCGGGATTGCGTTTCGCGATGACTGGTTTTCGTGAGAGGACCTTGACTTGAGGTTTGAAAGGCGAGATCAGCGGCACCGAGTTGCTGGCTTCCAGGTAATGGAAGGTCTGCGGCGCTGCGTCTCTGAACCAATTTGTCGCATATTCGCCCGCTCGTCAGCAAGGGAAGAGACGGACAGACAGAGAGGGAATGTGTGCGTGTACGTGTGTGTGTGTGGGGAGGGAAGAGAGAGAGGGGGGGGGGGATTTAAGATAAAACAGAGTATCTTACGCAGACTCCCACATCTTCCGATTTGCCTCAGTGTGCTTCATGATGCGCTCTGCCTTCGTCAGCGACGGTGCGGGCTCTAATTGTGCTCCCCCGTCGTCTTCTGCCTGGTCATCCTTCTTGTTCTCTGCGCTGTCGGCTTGCGACTCCCAATCGTCGTCCCAGGCATCGGGAACTGCTGATTTGTTCATTTTGAAATGTATCAACGTGTCAATCTATGGATGGCATTGAAAAATGTGCAAGGAGATGAGTAAGATGTTGGCTTAGCTGCCTCGTTTTGGAGCGTATAGAAAGGATGACGGAGTTAAGAGTGAGCTCTGGCAAGAAAGCATGAAACTAGATGGCACATGAGGAATTGGATGCAGTGGGCGAGTTGTTGAAAATGCAATGTCAGCAAGTTAAGATGCTTGCAGAGCGAAACACTTAAAAGTAGGGATCAACTTAGGTCTGCAACTAGCTGCAAGACTGCTCCATTTTACCAGGGCTTAAGCGGCGCAGGTAAGTCCAGGCGGGTCAACATCGGCGAACGAATGAGTCTAGAAACTCACGCGCATCATTCCTAATTCTAATTTAAAATGAAAACTGTTTTTAAAAAATAAAGTCATTAATAAAAATTTCATGCTCGCAATAGGCATATCTAGTCTTATGCTTCGTAGATGCAACGATTTACTGCCAGTTGCACGCGGTTCTTAGCAAGCGACTGGGAATTGTGAGGAAATATAGTACACAACATGGCACGCTAAAGTATAGCGAATAGGCCGTGTGGCTCAATGGCAGAGCGTCTGACTACGAATCAGAAGGTCGCAGGTTCGACCCCTGTCTCGGTCAAGCAATATTTTTTTGCGCATCTGGGGTTGTGGTAGTTTGGCTTTTTGTCTCTTCTTTGGACTTGTTTGTGCTTGAATAAAAGCAGTATAGATGTATTGTTTTGTTTAATGTATGTAGAAAAGGCATAAGAGAATGTAGTAAATTAGAATTCGAAAGCATTTTTTACTCTATAGTACTAGGTTAATCGAAAAAAATTAAATAAAGGAAATAGTTTAAGAATTACTTAATATAACTATACTTGCATGTCGTCTTTTACTTTAAAAGATAAGAAGCAGTTTCTTTATTATATTAAGTCTTATTTAAAATAAAGCAAGATACATTATTAAACACTCACTATTTAATAGTTAAAAAAATGCTCACTTAAACCACCTGCGAAAGAGCAAACACTTCTGAGCCACAAAAAAACCTTTAAAAAATGTATTCTTGACCGAGACAGGGGTCGAACCTGCGACCTTCTGATTCGTAGTCAGACGCTCTGCCATTGAGCCACACGGCCTATGATCACGTGAACCAGTCTCGATAATAAAATTGAAGACCCATTGAACCTTAGCCAGTTCATCGCGGCCCCGATTCTTGTGCCCTTCGTCATACACTTCACCACGGGACAAGATGAACCTGGTTCTTGACATGTGAATCTTGCATCAGAGGAGACGGAAAGTTGTCTTTATTTAGTACAGGATAGGTCGAGTTATCGGAAGGAGCGGACGCCGGTTGAGCCAGCCACTCTCACTGCACTCAGTAAGCAATGTCGATTGTTGCCCTATGTAGCAGTCGTAAAGAACGAATGCCATACAGCGCCGCGACATGCCATCGACAGTTCACGTTATTGAAACCTTCGTCGCCTTGCAAGCAAAGAGGAATTCGCGATGCAGCGGCGGATTAGTGTCGATGCAAGTTCATAATCACGCGCCACTCTTTGCTCATCTATTTTACAAGCTTGCACACATCCTTGGCGAGCCAAGTGTGTGCTTGAATCGTCATCAATGCTCAAAAGCCTGCATGTGTTGGTGGAGTAACTAACTGGCCTGTGAAATGGGTGAACTGCGACGGGAAAGGCGGGTGTTGATCGATGTATTGAGTGATGAAGCAATTTTTTTCTTTCTTTTTTCGCCAAGACATCTTGACGAGTTTGGCCAAGACAGAAAAAAACAGCAGGAGTGAGGGCAATGAACTCTTCCAATACATCATGTCATTTGTCTTGGTATGAACGGGGGTTAAATCATGCGTGGGTTCTGAGCGATGATGTAAGACATGGTTCACGCAGAGAGTACCGAGGCATGGCGAATAAACATGTTTTGCTGCGTCCTGGAGAAGAACCCATTATTGGTAGCCAGAATGGGAGATGGATTTGGAATGGGCCTAGGAAACGTTTGAATCTTATGTTGGCGCCGTCTCAAAGCGCGTCGGGATGGCTTCTCACCTTTCTCCATCCTAGCACAATGGAGCAATGAGTGGCGTATTCAAGAACAGCAAATATCGAATCGTGACGATACATTGCGAGATTGAGCGAGGAAGCAGTTCTCGTCGAGGGTGGAAGAGACCAAAAGCAGACACCGAATGAAGCCTTGCAACGTTCACGTCTAAAGAACGTAATCCTTGCTTCAAACGACGTGGCTTATTACAGCGACTGATCTAGAACCGTCTGTGAATGCACAAATACACAATGACTCCTCAAGCACGGTCGAACGGAGGAATGAGGGATCCAAAAAGGGCGGTTGGCACAAACCAAGATACGGTGGCAGCATCAATTTGACAGGCAAAAGGCAAAACCGCTCAGAGAAAGAAGGGAGGATCAGGCAGTGCGCAGCATGCACGTGCTCCGCAACAGTCGGAGTGGATGGATGATGCGGCGGTTGACGCGGCGGTTGAGCGGCCAGTGGTCAGCGCGCCTAATACGGACGGATAACCCTTTCTCGGTACTCCGTGATACGGGACAGCCGCGCTGCTGATGCTGTCAACTGGTGCTGGTTGCTCCTTGGCCCCTCCCTCACTCTACGCGGGCGCCCCCCCATCCCCACCCCCCCCCCCCCCCCCCCCAAAATCCCCAAAACCAGCACTCCCCCAGCGGCCAGGAGGAATTTCGCCTCCCCCCCTCCAGATGTCATCCCAAAGCACCCTTCTCCGCCGAACCTACAACGTTTCTTTTTACAAACCGAAAACCGAAAGCCATCCAGACCGTCCTGTACTGCCCGAGTTGACCTCATATTATCCCCGCTGCCGGCCTCGATTCTGTGGCGCACGCGACGCCTCACAGATCCTTCGTCCTCTTTCTTCTCTCGCTCCGCTCCGTCTCCTCCTCACTTGCCAACAACCTCGATCACCTACCTAGCTTCGAAGTCGCATCCACGCAGCTGCCCACCCACGACGATGTCGGGCACCGAGAGCGCCCACAGTCACGCTCATTCGCACACCCATGGAGGTGGCCACGCCGCGCATGGGCATGGGCATGGGCATGGGCATGGGCATGGACCTAGCAGCTCTAGTGGCTTCGACCTGCTGCGACGGGCCACTCAAGCTATGATGTCAAAGTATGTACAGCATTTCCTTCAACGTCGAATTGTCCATTATGAGGAACGTTATCTTGCTTCGTTTTCTTCTTTCCGAAGCCACAGTTGCTGCTAGTCTCTACGTTAAGGTCTCAGCCCCTCCACCATCGTGCCGTTGTTTCCGACGAGACATGCTTGATTCATCTATTTCCCGTCAGCAAGTCAAGTTCAAGCCAGCCAGGCTCACGAGTGCGCAGCTGCTGGTCTGAGAGATGGGATGGATAGGTGCTTGGAGCTTGTGGGCATGGCATTACAACTTCTGTCATGCTAAATGGGCCGTCGGCTTGGGGTCATGGGGCTGAGCCATTCCCGCTCCCATCAACAATGCAATTCTTGGCTTCTGGAACAAGCTGCGACCGACCGCCCAAGTGGTGGCTGGACAAGCTCTCCGTATCGCCCCAAGGCTCTGTCCGTACACGGCGCGGCGCAATGCTGGGCGGGTTTTCCCAATTCGCAACAGGCCAATTTCCCTAACATGTCGGGGATGAGACACTCAAAAGGGACGTCGACGGAAAAGACATGAACCGTTATGAAACGAACTGCTATCGCAGCGAGATACTTTTTCGGCAACGGCAGCACTGATCGATGTGAGCCAGACTTGTCGCCACACTCGCGTGTATTGAAATGGTTTCATCGAACCATGTCAGCTGAAGTCAGCCAGACAACTTTCCTTGGCCTTTCTTGGCTGTTTTGGGTCATCAATGCCAAAAAAAAAAAAAAAAAGGAAAGA
>SRPU01000487.1:0-17931 GCA_018360185.1 Claviceps lovelessii | reverse complement strand
ACTAGTTTTAAGGGGGGGGGGGGGGGGTTGTAAAGAGGGGTTTGAAGTCAAGAGCATTATGGCTTTGCATCGGCATAGATGCGTGTTTATACGTTTACGCTGATTGTATGATTGTCAGTCTTTTTTTTTTCGATCTTTTTTTTTTGGTTGCTGCTCTCGACATGAGAATCTAACGCCCAGTCGGAAAACAACCAAGAACTCAGGAGCAACTTGCTCCTATGTACTTTATCAATTGTATAATCTGTATTTCGTGGCCATCTTTTTAAATCTCGTCTTTTTTTCTTCTTCTTTTTTTCTTCCTTTTTTCTTCTTTTACCTTGCCCCGTTTCTGTCTGCATCTACACTTACCTTCTGATGTTTCTATTTTCCATCCCCTTTTTAAAAAAAAAATATTTTTGCACTTTTTCTCTTTGATTCACCTTCTGTTCTCTTATATTGTGTATCTTTGTCTTATTTACGTTTTCCTTGACGTACGTCGTAACGAAATAAAAGGAGGATGCCTATCAGGCGTGAATGTGAAGGTGAGACGATTCCTGTTTATAATTTCGAAAGCAGATTTGGGGTATGAGGGTTTATATGTCAAGAATACAATATAATACGTTGTTGCTTTTATAAGAGGGGATAGTTCATGTTGAAGTTTATGCTCTTTTATAGTTGCTCTTTAGCCTTTTCTCTCTTTCCATGTTTTTCTCA
Source organism: Claviceps lovelessii (assembly GCA_018360185.1). Taxonomy (NCBI): domain Eukaryota; kingdom Fungi; phylum Ascomycota; class Sordariomycetes; order Hypocreales; family Clavicipitaceae; genus Claviceps; species Claviceps lovelessii. The sequence continues at coordinate 17,238 of SRPU01000487.1, read as the reverse complement.
CATATTTTATGTCCTAAATGTATGTTGTAACGAAACGAAGCGTACATGTGGAAGTGAAACGTGTCCTATTCATACCATAGAGAACTGATAAAGGGGCTAAGGGGGCTCTGTATGTAAAGAATATAATACAATACGTTGTTGCTTTCATAAGAGGGGATAATGCATGTTCAAATTTATACTCTTTTATAGTTGCTCTTCTGGCTTTTTTGCTCTTCAATTTATTCATTTTCTTTCTTCTTGTATCTTGTTCCTTAATGTGCGTTACAACGAAGGAGGATGACCGCCTTGGCATAAACGTAAGAGTGAAACCAATTCCATTTATAACACAGAAAGCAGATGAAGGGGTGTGGGGGGTTCATATGCATAGAAAATACAGTACGTTGTTGCCTTTATAAGCAGGGTACTCTATGTGAAAATCTATACTCTTTGCTAGCTCTTTTAGGCTTTCCGTCTTTGATTCATCATCCTTCTTCTTGCACCTTGTTCCTAGATATACGCTGCGACGAAGGAGAATGACCACCTTGGCAACAAAGTAAAATATACCCCTTCGTACCACGGGGAAGCAGAAATAAAGGGATGTGGGGTTTTGTATGTAAAGAAGAAAATACGTCGTTGTCTTTACTTAGGGGGGCTAATCGATGTTTCAATCTATTCCTTTTTTTTTGCCGGCTCGATTTCTCTGTTGTTGTGTTGCTCGGTCGCGCTGTCGCGAAATACTTTTTTTTTTTTTTTTTTGCCTCTTTATTATATTCAGATGGCAGTAGTGATGTGTGTCAGGAATGCACGTCTGTTCTGGTCTTGTTGCGACAAACGTCATTCGTATGGGTGGGTGCTTTTGGCTCTTTTGTTGTGCCTTTTCACTTGTGATTTGCGCATACAAGTATTTACCTAATGGTTTAGGGGCTGTTTTTTGGTCGAAAAAATATATTATACATACATGTGTGTGCGCGCGTGTTTGCGTGTGTGATGTGTGGATTCTTATTCTAGCCCTGCTCGTATATCTCTTCGTCCCGTATCTTTCTATAAGAGACCCCTCCTGTTAACCAAGGCGCTGAATGAATGTAATACCCCGAGAAACAGATTCCTCTCAACGAGAAAACAAATACCCGTCACCTCTTCTCTAGGAACTCCTCGAATGTGTTGATTTGTAACAATGGCATTAATGACACGGTGTACTGGAATGAAAGCGAGTTGGGCTTTCCGACTTTGATGGGTGTAAAGTCGAGATGATACTATGGATACTTGATTCTTCTGTTCTTATTTTTCTTTTTTCTTTTTTTTTTTTTTTCAGAAAAAAAAACGAGATCAAAAATAGTAATAATAATAGTGACAATGACAATGGTAATAGTCATGGCAATGGCAATGGCAATGGCAATGGCAATGGCAATGGCAATGGCAATGGCAATGGCAATGGCAATGGCAATGGCAATGGCAATGGCAATGGCAACGGCAATAGTAACAGCAATAGAGAATCAAGAACAACAGACAACTTTCCAAGTAAGACCGCCAAACATGCAGCCTCAAACACCCATGTCAATATCCTTTTTGCGACCGGTAGAGGTACACGTAACTCCCCCATCCAGTGCTTTACACCAACGAATAACACATACTACTATGTACTAGGCCAGCGGTCTCATCCCACCAGTGCCTTTCATAAATCATAAGCCTCGACCCCTCCTCCTTTCTTCACCCCTCGTCCCGTCCCTGCCATCGAAAGTATGCCACGTTCCGTCAAGAATCATTCTTCACTCGCTTTCACGAAACAAGAAAAGATCAGAACAAAGGAGTGGTGATTACGCCGATGCCATCAACCGCTTCTGCACAGCGATACATCTCGAAAAGTCCACTTTGCGCCCTTCCTTGGGCATGTGTTCACCGCTGGCGATGCACAAGACTCGCATCTTGGCGTCGTAGCGCAGTCCAGTGAGCAGCTTGGGCGTGATGAGGAAATACTGGCTCGTGTGTTCGCGGCATGCGATTTCCACCATGCGCTCGTGGACCATACGCTCGTTGCGGGGGTCCATGCCCTGGTTGATCTCGTCGACGACGCGAAAGGGTGACTGGGCCATGGACTGTAGAGCCATGAGGAAAAAGATGGTGGAGACGGCTCTTTCGCCGCCTGATTGCCGGTGAGCGGTGAGTTGTTGGAGCGCTTCGTTCTCGCTGTGCAAGCAGAAGAAGAAAAGAAAAAGGTTAGTCTTGAATGTCAACTTGGTAGATGTATAGATTTCGCTAGAGTTACAGAGGAGGGACGGAGGGGCAGACGGGTTTCCATGAGACTTTTCTGGATTTTTTTTTTCCTGACGTACCGAAACTTGACCATAATATCCAACGCCCATTGCGAAAAGTCCTCCTCCTTGTGAACACGCACCTCTCCCGCGCAACTGATCTGCTCAAAGTTATAGGCAAACGCATCGTTGATCTGTGAGACGAGTTCCTCAAGTTTCGGCTCCCATTTACCCATGATATCCGCAAGTTGCGTGTTCAAACTCTCCAGTTTCTCATTGGCGCCCTCCATCTTGCGCTTGAGACGGATGATTTCTTCGGCACGTCTCTCAAATTCCCGAAGCACGTTTGGATTGGCGGCATGGATCAGCTCAAGCTTGGCCTCCTCCGCCGAAATCTCCATTTCCACCTCCTCGGGCGTTTTCCCTTCCGAGAGTTGGGTCAGCAACTCGCGCTTTTCTTCATTCGAGGAGAGAAGTTCCCGGACCTCTGCGCTTAGACGTTGCCCAATTTTCCTGGCTCTGTTCGTTTCCTCTGTTGCTTGCCGCACTCTTTGTCTTTCTGCCTCCAATTCAGCCATGATGCTGGCGTTGCGTTCCTTCAAACCCTCGACATCCGAGTCTGCTTCAAGAAGCCAGATTTTAGCCTCGATCAAGGCTAAATGAGCCTCCCGAATCTTGTCAGTGAGCCTCTTGTGTCGATTGACGAGTCTCGCGCGTCGAAGGACTGCGCCGTCCCAATCATACTGCAAGTCTAGCATGTTCTTCCTGGCATCTCGGATCGCCTGCTCGTGCATAGTCTTTTGGCGTTCTTCCGATTCTGCTTCATGTCAGTATACGTTGTACAAACAAGCTTGATTTGGGAGAAACAGAGGCTGTTCTCTTTTTGTCCATCTCCGTCGCTTGCGTACCTATCTTTTCGGGTATTGATTTCCACTTTTGGTATTCCTTCTGTAGAGTGCTCTTTTCGTTTCGCAACACGGCCTTTCCATTCGATTATTCATTAGCATAAAGTCTGACTCGCAAAAACCAAAGGAAGGAGGACAAACAATTCTATCGGCTACTCTCGACTTTTGTGATTCAATGTCGTCATATTTGGCTTCCAATGCGACGTGTTCTTCTTTGAGTGCACGCCGCTTTTCCGTGGCTTCCGCTATTCTTCTATTCAGCTCCTGCTTCTCCTGTTCATCTACCGGTTGCGAAGTCCAGTATCGTCCCGGGAAGATATTCTTCGTGATGGTTGTCATGGCTTGGGGACCATATTCTCTGCGGCGACGGATCAAAAATGACTGACGTCCCGCAGCCCACTGGCTAATCTTGCCACTGTTTACAAGCCGGTCGTAGGCTGCGTCGTCATGCTCAGCTCGCGCTACACCGGATTGATGCAGTCGTCTCTCCGCACACAGCATCGCCAAAACAGGTTCAGGGCCAGTCAGATATTCAATGGCAAACCCGTCCAGCCCGAGCGATGCTGCCTCGTCACGGCCAACTGGTGGCGTGAACTCAGATAACGACTTGGAGCATGTTCGAATGACTACGGATAAGCTCATGACACGGTACAATTGATTCGTGAGTTTCTTGTGGTCGTTCTTGGTCTGTGCAGTGAAGCACGAGAAGTCATCGCTTTGGAGCATAGCTTGTATCTGGTCGGAGTAGTGTTCATCCTTGACGGAGCAGCTGATCATGGGCGGCCCAAGCACTTCTTTTTCAAACTCTCCTTGATGCTCTTGTATCCAGTCCCAGCCCGCTGCCACGTCAGGAAAGGTTTTGCGCATGAAATTTTGTTGTTGACCTTGTTGCGTGTTGAGATCCTCTGATTCTTGTTGCATCCGCCGAAATTCTGCCATATTGACTGTTGCCCTCTGTCTCACAGCGTCCATCTCTGTCTTGATTTGACGCTGCTCTGCTTCGAGTTCTCGAGTATTGTGTTCCTCGGCACGCTAAATTTTCAATGTCAGCCATGTATGTGACGCTGGAAGCGCTTTTCTTTTCTTTTTTTTTTTAAAAAAAAGGCAAGTAATTTTCATGCCAATCGTTAATCGCAATCTTAATCCAATCACGTCTATTTACACACTCAATAATATTTTATATCAAGTAAGTAATTCACAAGGTGGTATCGAGTGCCGGTATGCAGCCAATTTGTAATTTTTTTTCATCAATGGGTATATGTCCTTCCTCCATGCACTTGGAAACGCGACCCCGGCCCAAACTCCTCGTGCTAGAAATGCGAATAAAAGAAAAGAGGATGGGTGAGACAAGATGCCATGCTGAAAATCCAAAAAAAGAAGTCGCTAACGACAGCAGACCGGCTTCAAAAGTCACAAGAACAAAATCGCAGTTTTTCGTCAGGATTCGCTCAATCGTTCAAACTCGTCGTCCAAACATGAATGACCCGTACATTCCTCCAACTTCTGCCACTGCCACGGGGATTTTGCGCATTCCCCAACTCTCTGCGCCCATTTTCCACCACCGGACACCGTTATCTCTAGTTGTTCCATCAGGATTCAGACGAACCAGCCAATAGCGACTGCCAAATTCTTTGGCCATCCAGCCGACCCTTTGAAGATTTCTATTAGCCTTGGCCGCTCTCTCATATGCTCGCTCCTCAATTTCAATGACATGAAGCGGGGCAGAGGCTGGTGCAAGTAAAGTGCTGGCACTTCCAATGATGCTATCAATATCGGAAATGTCGAGGTAGTTAATATTGTGAGAAAGCCACTGCTGATCTTTGTAAAAAAGATGGTGAATATCGCCCATATCCAATCCGCGTCCCACGGCAAGCTCCTCTAGAGATTGCGTCAAACGACTCAGCTCCGGAAGATGCGATGTGTGCATTCTGCTGCCTCGCAAATTCAGCGACTTCAAGGTCCTGGGAAGAGATGGCAGAAGTTGGTCAATGTCTTCTTTTCCAAGAAGAAGATGATGAGTGGGATCAGTAGCCAAGCTCAAGAATACCAAAGAGTTCTTAGTGGCCGGATGAGTCGTTACAAACTTGACAACTACTTCAGCAGACAGCTCCTTGCACTTAGCCAGGTTGAGGTGACTGATTTTTGCAGTTGCAGGAATGGATTCCAGGGCTTTATTAGTAATGCGTGTTCCGGCAACATCCAGGTGCGTAAGATTGCGCAGTCGAGGCAGAATTGTTTCAAAAACAGCGGAGGGGAGACCAAGGCATTTGTGGAAGGACAGCCTGGAAATAGAGAGCATCTCCGGCCATGGTTGCTGCAGAACAGTATTAAAAGAATTTTTGAACACGGTCGAAGAGCATCCGCAAAAGTCCAGGGCCTGCAGCTTTGGCATATCGAAGAACAGTTTTCTGAGCACGGACGGACCAAGATCAGTGTCCACATGCTCCTGAGCCAAGAATTCCTGCAAGTACGGAGTAAGTTCGAGACATTGCGCCAGTGTCTCCGTCGTGAGGTTCTGTGTCTTGGCACGCTCGCTGGCTGTAGAAAAGAGCACAGAGGGGTTGAAGTGGCTAAAGTCCAGCCGACGAACGATGGTGGCGAGGGCTGGATAGTCCATAATGGTGTTGAGAAATTTGCGGAAAATTCGTGAATGTGGAATAGTGATGTGTCGATACAAAGTGTTAAGAGTAGTGGCATGGATAGATCTCGAGGTAAGAAGCAAGGCCATCAGATCGGTGTTGCGTGGGGTAAGGCCGTTTGGCGGAATGTCAACAACCAACAAATCAATGATGCTGCCTGAGTAAGCAATCAACGAGTTAGCCATGGCATTTTCTTTATGTTGTGCAAAGGTGCAATTAAAGAAAAAAAAAACCCCCTCAAAAGGAGAAAAGGGGGGGGGGCAATTATTTCATGCCTATACGTACCCAAAACTTCGCTTGGAAGCCTCTCGAGCGGTGAATTTCCGATGCCATAAACACCAGCAGGCTTCCTCACAGGTGGAGGCGTCGCAGGCGCTGACTCCCAGGTCATGCTGAGCTTGCGCAAATCCTCACAGCTGCGACTAGCTGGTTTGCCCTTGATCGGGATTTCCTTCCATCCTTTGAAGCTATCAGGGGGGAACCAAAAGCCATGAAGCTTGCTGTGTGGCTGGGTTAATGGCGCTTGAAACGACAGTTGGGCAATTTCCGTGGTGGGCGACTCGTCAAACACATCTTCGGGAGCCTCGATATAAGAAGACACCTTGGAGCGCGTGAATGTCTGAGCGAGTCCGTCATCGTTCTCTCTGACAGACGAGAAAGAAGATCGTGAACCGTTTTCAGATGGAGATACTGGGCGGACCATGCTGGAATTCACCAAAACAGAGGTGTCGAAGTCAAGCACCGGCCGGTGCCCGGCTTCGTTAGGAACGGCCATATAATGGGTGAGAGGTGGGTGGAAGTCACAAAAGTTGGGGGATTGGTATGAGAGAAACTGGATAAATTTTTTCCCCTTGCAAAACGTCGAATCGGATGAGCCCGGGATATGACTTTGACTTGTGTAAGGTTTGAGTTTGGTCCTGGCGCAGAGGAGGTCAGAATCGAGAGGACGGCAGTGTGTATCGACCAGGCTGACTTTGATGTCACAGATGATCAGATGCTGACAGTCGTTTGTAATGGAGTTGGGTTTCGCCTGCACGGCTGTCCAAAATCGATGAGAGTTGGACTAGAGGATGATTGCGTGTAAAATGCCAAGGGAGGGAGAAGCAAGAAAGTGAAGGAGGAGGAAGAGGAGGAGAGAAAAAAAATCCTACACAAAGACAACGAATGATCTTTGGGTGGATTCACGTCATCGGCAGTTTGGGTTGGGTTATTTGTAAGTCCTGGAGACTAAGACGTGTTGGCTGCGGGCGGCGCAGAATTTGGCCCTAGCTCCTTCCATCCATGGACACGCATTTAACTCCTTCCTCCCAGACTCGACTGTTTTTGTTAAACAACCCCCCGCACACGCCACAGATTGTCGCAGGCGGGTCGCGTGCATTGGCAGGCACGAGGCGCGCGCGGCACAGCGCTGACAGCACCCATGGGCCATCACCATGCTTTTCCGGAAGTCTGGTCTGGTCTGGTCTGATGAATGGATGCGTCTGTTAGCCGTTGGTCTGATGCTGCCCCAGTTCTCGCCTGGCCTTAGCGTGCTACTAGCCTGGCAAAGGGGCGAGATTGGGTAATGGAAATTGACGACAGGGTCGCCACGAAGGGTCATGTGAGCACCTCCGTAGGAGCTCTTGCTTTCCTGCTCCTGCCCGCTCCTGCCCGCTCCTGCCCGCTCCTGCTTTCCCAATGCCGCTTTCCTCCTCAGAATAGACCTTTTCATTTGTTGTAGGTCTGCCTGCCACCTGCACGTCCGTGGTGGATACCAGGTCACCAGCTGCATGCCCATACCTTGCCAGTTGCCGGTCTGGTTTCTTCGGGCCACCCCTGGCTTCGCTCCCATTGGCTGTTGCTGTCATTTACAGACGAAAGCAGAGAGTCGACAGACATCGGATTTGCAACAACCCAACACCTGCACCAACGCCTGCATCAATGCCTGCATCATCAATGCCTGCATCAACGACTGCATCATCAATGCCTGCATCAACGACTGCATCAACGACTGCATCAACGACTGCATCAACGACTGCATCAACGACTGCATCAACGACTGCATCAACGACTGCATCAACGACTGAATGGATTGAATGGATCGACCAGACATCAAGCAACTCTTGCACGGACGGTGCACACACCATTCATACCCACCAATTCGCTGCCGATGTGCCGTACTCCCGCGCCTCGCGTTTCCAACACCAAGCCGCGCCTCCTCACTCGGTGACGCGACGTTTGGATGTCGTAATGGAAACTCTGGCCGCCAGGGTCGTCCGTCGCGTTTCATTTTGTCACCAACAACACGACCAGGAGAACGGCGGGACTTTTTGCTCGCCGACCCGCTGGCCTCTAGCTCGGGGTTTTTTTTTTTTTTTTTTTTTTTTTTTTTCTTAATCTTCAGATGCATAATTTGTGACTGATGAGCCGGCACGTACAAGAATGCAACGGTACGCAACGATGCGCAACAATGAACACATACATAAACCTCATTGTGTCGGATCTAGCGGCGACGCCGTGCAACCGCGTTCGTCCTCTCTCAACCGTCTCAACCAGTCCATCTGTTGACATTTGAAGCAAGGGAGAGGCTCGCTGACGTGGTCCGCGTCAGGTGATCTGATATCCGCGGCGCATTGACGGAAACATTGTTTCTATGATTAATACTTGCTCCGGTATCGCAGGACAGTTGCGACTTGACGTCTGACGAAAACGAGTACGTAAACATGCAGCAATGGATGAGTTGTTACATACAACAGCAAGTAGACGAAAGTCCCCGTAGTCTGGAATCCGGCTTCTGCAAGCCAGGTAAATGGAAAAGCCGCCTGAACACGAATTGACAGGGTTCTTTTTTTTTTAGTGTATATGATGCTGTCGCCGATCCTCCTCCAGCTCATTCCCAGCCTTACCTACTTGGGCTAGTATTTGAAAAAGACTCCTCGGAATGAAAGGGAAAATTTTGCTGGCACCGTGAACTCCTGCTTCCACGGATGCCTCCGAGCCAATCAAAAGGCCCTGTCCCCAACCTGCCCTTTGTTGATGCTATTGCTGTTGCGGTTGTTGATTTGTGGAGTCACGAGCAATAGGCAACATTGAGATTGGATCATGAAGACGGCCCATCATCGCAGAGGCCATAGCAGCCAGTATCAAAGCCATGTTGTATGTACTTTACAACATAAAGCATTACGCCAGATCCGTCCCGAGCGGCCGATACGGTGCCACTCTCGACACTTGGCACACATGGCGCGCCCCTCCTTGATCCAGAGTATTGGATTCAGGATACTATGGGGCGTTGTCGAATATTGCAATGATGTTTGAGATCGCGCGCGCAGCCTGGTCTCTTTCGGTCAGTCGGTACTAAGCACTGTATTTGAACTCTGCACAGGTACTGGGTAGCTTGGCTGGCTCGGCTGAACGATTTATACCCTCGGAATTATTCATCTGTTTTGTAATGCCTGCTTCTCCGCATCTTAGTTTCTGTTTATCCTGGTCCACTAAGCAATCACCTGACTCCCCATGCCAAAGTCGCAGAGTGCCAGGTTGTAAGTTGTACATGTAAAAATAAAGCGAAAAAAAAAGAAAAGAAAAGGGGGTGTTGGGGGGGGCGGACAGCAGGTGGGGGCGAACAGCAGTCGTCAAATGATCTCAAGGACTTCGACAGATGACGAGAAATAGCTGTAGTTCGATTGGAATCGAGGTGATGATCCAACGAAAACAGTCAGACGATGATATTGCATCAGTTTTACTATCGTCTTTTTTTTACCTCCCTTTTTTCCACCAATTGTTCGCCACGGCAGCCAAAGCAAGTCCCTTTCGAAACTGGGAAAAGAAAAGCGGCTCTCAGGCCTACTCAGCCATATAACAGCCATCGATTTCGAGAGCTCTTGTATCGTTTTGATTCCTACTTTATACTGGCAACGATACCAGGCAATGACCGGTTTTCTCTCTCTTTTCTCTCTCTTTTTTTTTTTATGTGTCTCGGTCGATTTTGGGATGCGCGCTGGTGCAGGATCATTGAACAATTTTATATAAACCTAGCAACTGGCAAACTAGAATACACAAACGTTTTTCGTACTTGGGATGACGCTTTCCTGTGCTGGTGAATGCTGATGCATTGATGCGGGTTCGTCGATAAGCCGAGTTGTGACTTTGTCTCGGCTGGCTGATGAAGTCGCTGGTATGAACCTGGAGCCATCGTTGTGGGGTGTTTCTCTATTTTTTTCTTTCCTTCTTGTGTCCTGTCTTTTTCGTCTTCTTTTCATCATATTGTCGAGTGTCATGTCACTTATGACGAAAGGTTCTTGGTGGCTCTTTACATGTATGAATGTCCTGTGCGTACGGAGTCGGCGGCTCTATTTTCCCCCATAGTGTCCAATCACGTCAGCAGCAGAGCGTGTCCCCCCCCACCTCTGTCCCCGGGTCAAGAGACTGGACGTGCGGGCCTCGCCCAGCTGTTTGAGCAGAGCAGACAGAGCAGGCAGATGTGCATCTTCTGCATCTTCTGCATCCCATCTCATCCTTTGCGTGCCGCGTCCGACGCCCGATCCTCGCCCTCGATCCTCGATCCTCGATCCCCGACACCCGACACCCTCGACCCGACCGCACTACTTTTTACGTGTGTTTCTTATGCAGCAGTTTTTGATGTAGCTCTACAATGGTCTAGGGCTGTACGTCGTTGAGGGACGTGTCGCAATTTCTTTTGGATCCTCGCCTTGCTCGCGCCATCGCTCTGGAGTCTGGGCTGGTTGCCCGCGTGGCAAGAGAGAAAACAAAACACCCAGAAAAGCACGCCGACTGAGTTTTGCTCGTCCGTCGAGCAGCCAGTAAGGCGTCGCATCACTGTGGCTTTCGCTGGACGGCTCGTACATCCATTCATCTCTTGCCATACAGCTTCTTCACCCGCCTCTAGCCTCGATACACACCACATAATATCTATTCTACCATGAAGTCCGCGAAAGCCACGCCGGTGGATGCACCATCGCATCGGAGATCGCAGCCCTCAAGACAGGCACGAACGAATCCTTCGCGACGTCCTGCCAATGCTTCACGAGCCGGCGACGGTAGCACTGCTGCCAATGGTGGTCGTCCCTTGGGTGCCCAGCCCGTGGATATCTTGCCTGCCATTACGCACTTTGCGGATAGCATGTCTGCACTGCCTAAAGAGCTCGTCCGACATTTCACCCTGCTCAAGGAAGTAGACGCCAAGATATTTGCGCCCGAGGAACAGCTCTTTAAGCTTGTCGCGGCGACCAGAGAATCACGTTTGCCCGAGCCTCGGACCGCCGACGACGCATCTCGTACTACTGCGCTGTCGGGTTCCGCCGCTCCGAGCGTCCAGAATAGTTACAGCGGCATGATCTCGAATCAAGCGCCTTCATCATCGGCTGCTGCCGCTGCCGCTGCCTCGGTCTCGAGCTCAGCAGCTGCGCCCATCAGTGTCTTTGATCCTTCCAACCTTCCTCGTCGACAGCTTTTCCGACAAACCGCCTTCAAGATTAAAGAAATGCTCGTCTCACTCGAAGAAAAGAATCATGTGCTCTCCACAGCCAACGAGGCTCTACAGCGACAACTGGCGCGGGTTGAAGATGTGTGGCCATATCTCGAGAATGAATTCAGCGAAGAGGCAAAATGGGGCAGTACTACACATTGGGCGTACCCGGAGAACAGGGCCACCGGCAAAGTATCCCAGGCGGAAAAGATGCGTCGAGATGGTGCCGCGGCCATATCAGCAGCAGCTCAGGCTCTTGCCGATGAGGCTGCCGCTAGAAGCGACGCTCGCAAGCAAGCTGTGCAGGCAAGAAAGAGTTTGAAGAATCAGCATCAAGACTCGGATGTCGATGATGGCGAGAAGCGGCAGAAAGAGGTACCCAAGAAGACGAACAAATCACGGAAATCCGGTGTCGCTGCCGCTGCCGCCGCCGCTGCCGGTGCTACAGACACCAACCATGTCAGCGTAGGTGTCTCAGGATCAACGTCTAACGGCAGCCACGCTCCGAAGAGAAGACGAGTAGAAAAGACGGCCAATGGCGAGAAAGCAGGGATTGCGGCTGCTGCCAATAACCTCGCCAATGCTGCTACAACAACAACAACAACAACAACAACTACCACTACTACTACTAATACCGGTGCGGGTGCTGCGGATGCTGCTACTACTGCTACTCCTGCTACTGCGGCTCCCACTTCTACTTCCACTCCTACTTCCACGCCCGCTTCCGCTCCTGCTCCCGCTCCCACGCCTGCTTCCATTGTCGCCGACGCCTCCTCTTCCTCCTCCGCCAACACGACCGGCTCCGCTACAGCTGGAACTGCTGCCGGATCTTTGAGTTTGGCAGCTGGAAATGATGCTTTCAAGCCAAAAACAAGCAGCCCGAGAGGGACTCCCGCTCCAGACGGGCACAGGAAACGTAAAGCTTTACCAACCGGCAGCGGGCAGGCCAAAAAGAAGTAAGTTATTCCAAGCTAGTACATGTCTCTCCCAATTGGTTGGACACTAATGGTTTTTTTTTTTTTTTTTTTTAAACATGTACAGAAACGGCATATCGCCCTCAGCAACAACATCGCCTGTCATGGACGTAATCCCCGATCCCAAAGCCGGGGCTCGACCATCTCCCGCACCGAGCAATGCACCACGTTCCGCTCCATCGCGCGACCGAAGAAACTCGATACAATCCAATGCGGATAATAGCAGAACCCGGCCGCCATCCTCTGCGCCCGTCAACAAAACGAACGGTCACGGAATTGAAGCTCTTACTTCCGAACAGGCTTCTTCAGCTCCATTCCCCAAACCGGGAATTGATGGAAAACCAGCCAAGGAAGCAGGGACGTCCGTCAAGACGACAGAACTCATCAAGAGAGAGACAGAAAATCCTGAGAGCGCACCCAGTCCCACGATGACGACGACGACGACGACGACGACGATTGCCAACACCACCACGGCGACACCGTCCACCATTTCCAAGAAGGACAGCAAACCCGAAGAAGCAGATTCAAAGAGCGAATCTGCTGCACGACCTGTCCCTCCATCGGCGACCAAAAAGTCGGGCCGCGCCAGCAAACCATCAACGCCGGCGCTGGCCACCTTTCAAGAAGCAGCCGCCAGTAGATCAAGGCCATCTCGCACTGCGGAAGGCAATAACAGCAGCAGCAGCGGCAACAACCACAGCCACAACAATAACGGCGGCGGCAGCGGCAGCGGCAGCGGCAGCAGTAATAACAACAATAATAGTACCAGCAACAGCCACAACAATAACAACAACATGAACAACAGTCGCAAGAGCCATAAAAAGGCAGGCTCAGTGGCACAGCAGGCCGTCATCCAGCAAGTACAGGCGGCAGACACAGACGCAAGCAGCAGCATGCAAGGGGACGACGATGAAGGAGATATTGACGCCGATGAGCCAACGTACTGCTACTGCAACAGCGTAAGCTATGGCGAAATGGTGGCCTGTGACGCCGATGGCTGCGAAAGAGAATGGTTTCATTTGGCGTGTGTAGGGCTAAAAGTTGCCCCAGGATCAAAAAGTACGTATACCCAGCTCTCGTCCTATTTTTATCATCATTTCTCCAGTCACTAACATTTTTCCCTCCCCCCCCCCCCTTTTTTTTTTTTTTTGTGTTTCGTTAGCTTCTTCGCAAGCTGTTGTTTTTTTCCTCTTCTTTTTTACTTTTTTTCGTCCGCTATCTTGTTTGACGCTTCTCATCAGCTTCTTCGCTTGCTGCAATTATTTTTCTCGGAGGCTGCCGTCGCCCGTAAGCCTCCTCCGGCAAACCAACACCCCCCTCCCCCTTTGTTGATCTGAGGTCTTGTAAGATTAGAGTGCTCCTGCAACAGTATATCCCAGAACATTCCATTCTTATCTAATATGTGCTGAAGGGTAGTTCGTTCTAAGTAACTAAGTAGACTTTCGAACCGTCAGAGTCTTCGCAGGACGGACTTATTTGAGGGGTGTATGGCAGGAAGAAGCACGGTTCCGAGCTTGCCTGCCTGCGCGCATAATGTTTTCGATCCTCCGGCGAAAGAGTCCGCTTTGCCTTCTGAACGAATACTATAGGAAAATACTGTGACGGAATAATAAATTCTTTAAAAAAAAAAAGACGATGTGAAGAAATCATGTGACAATATAAATACAGTCAACTACCCACTATGGCCCATCTACTTTTGCAAACTTTTGGTGTCTAACCCTGATAATGCGCGCCTCTGATAGCATCTTAAAATCTTGCTCGCGTATGACGCAATCCGGATGCATCGTATATATGTGTACCGACTCATGGAAGTCGTAATACAGACTCAAGATATGCGGACGATGCAGAGGCCGCTATGGAGGGGGACTGGCTGGGGATGGAGCGCAGGTGCATGCTACTCTGTGGGGTGGTAGAGCGGCTAAGAGGAGGGAGGGGGGATGATGGAAGCTACACGGTATGCGGTGTTGAGAATTGCCTGAAGAAGGCTGAGGGGAAGGGAGATGTTGCGGGCGAGTGATGGGGTATGTGATGAAGGGGTGTTGATAACGAGCGTGGTGATTCTAGTCTTCTAGATGGGGGGAGTTGAAACCGGGTTTTTGTTTCTGGATGTTGAGGAGGAAAGGAGATGTGAGGGTAGTAAGAGTCAAGGGTAGTAAAGAGTAGAGGGTAGTAAAGAGTAGAGGGTAGTAAAGAGTAGAGGGTAGTAAAGAGTAGAGGGTAGTAAAGAGTAGAGGGTAGTAAAGAGTAGAGAGTAGGACGGTAAAAGGTAGTAAAAGAGTCGAAGGTAGGAAACGAGGAGGAATGTCCTATTTAGTTATTAGACTTGAAAAAGTGAGCGAAACAAAAAGAAAAGAGAAGAGAAGATTAAAAAAAAGGAAACGAATGAAACGAATGAAACGAATAAAAGGGCTAGTTGTTCCTTACCAAAAGTTGGCTTTCAGTTCTTACACCCTCCTTAGCTGGCCGTCCCGTAACACCACCATTGACAGTATTCTGCCAACTGCCATGCGAATGTACAGTAGTCAGGCGTGTAGTGTGCTCGGCTTGCGGTGATACCGCAAGACTGCGGTGCCAGCTGAGAAGGATGAGACTCATTGGATGGGAGACGTTTTCATTTTAAGAACCAGACCCCCCCCCCCCCAAAAAAAAAAAATGATAAAAAACAAAAAGGATAAAAAAAGGATAAACAAAAGGATAAGGAATAGTCTACGTGTGTTTCAGACGCTGGGAAGGGGGGATATAATACTATGTACTGTGTGTGGTGTATCTGTCCGGACTTCCTGACCATGAGCTCCCAGAGGCTGACAGCTACGAAAATAGAAATAGGAAACAAGGAAACCCAGAACTGAGACCTTTCGAAACCGGTAACAGGGCATATCGAGGACAGACATGTTGCCATACGAGAGAACAGACGCCAGGGCTTTCCACCCCCACGCTTTCGCACTCGCAACGACGACCAGGGCCAAATTTGACCCGGCCAAGGTCTTGGCAAAATCCTCCAGATTTCTCCATCCGCATTCTATCTGGCCGCCCGAGCACCCTTCCCTCCCGTCGGTCCGGCGTCGAGCATGTAATAAGCCGGAGCGGAGCTGATCCCGACGGTTGACGCCCCCATCACGGCCGACAGCCAGTCGACCATTGGTAAAAGAGGGAGGAATCATTCACAGGACATGCCAAGGATCGGGTCAGCTCGACCGTAGGACCTCATCGACGGTCAGTGAGAGGTTTTGTCTGAGTCTGGTGCGACAAGGTTCATAAAGTGGTTTTGCTCTTGGCTTGGTACTCCCGCGACGTGTACTTGACACCATCTCTTGATGTCGAGAAAGGTTTTCCTCGAGTATTATCCGCCTTGAATTACCACCTTATGAGAGGGTCCTCGGGCACATCCAATCCCGTCAGACACATGTAGGTAGGTACGCAGGTGAGCCGTTCCCGGCGCCAAGGATAAAGTAGATCTGGCCATATAATGGTGCGGGCTGGAGGATATCTCCTGAGCATTGACAGATACGTTCCGTCTTGCTGCAGTCCTTATCTATTTTCCCGGCGGTAATGGGAAAAGAATCAACAGTAAAGATAAAAAATTAAAAGAGGAAGAAGAAAATCGGAGACGAAGAAGAGGAGAAGGAGGACAGAAGAAGCGGCTGGTTGAAGAAGAAAAGGGGGAGAGATTCTTTCGCAATCCTCGGGCTATGTTCAGTTTGGCCTATCGAATCGTGCCGGCGTCCTTTTCTGTGTCTTAATCGACGCATTCTCCCATAAAAGCATTGTTCTGTGCGCTTCATACGTGCATCGCTGATCAATTTACCAATGACAGTCGACAGCAAAAACATCCACGACAGCTTCCATGACGGGCTTACGCTGCCCAGCATCACGCTGCCTCCCTCTGCTTCGTCTCCATCCTGTCCACTTCTTCGCCGTCCTCCTCCACCAAGCATCGATGGCACCTGCAACGTCCGCGACTTTGGCGGCCACGGCATCATGGCTTCTTCCTGCATGCCGTCCTCGTCATCGTCGACGACGACGATGTCAATGACAACCCGACCAGGCATCATTTTGCGATCCGCCCACCTGGAACATGTCACGAACGAGGGGATCCAGCAGCTGCAATCTCTGCACGTCTCCCGGGTATTCGACCTACGAGGGACTGAGGAGTCAAGACAGTACAGGTCCATTGTGCCGAACAACAAGGCGTCGCCGGTAGCCGCGGCTGCCCTGCTACCGCCGTGTTCTGCGGTGCCGTTTGAAACAACGACTGATGAAGTGGCGGTGCGGCTGGAGAAGTATACGACTGCGATGGAACGGATCGTCCCCGAGGTTGGTCAAAATTTCTGCTTGTTTTCTTTGCGACGTGTTTTCTGGACTAGATGTGTACACACCTGCATATTATCCAGCTTTGTTTCTCGCCATCTCACCGTCTCCGTCCTCTCCCCCTCCCCCCCCCCCCCCCCCCCCCCCCCCTTGACATCTTCATTCACTAATAGGCCGCCAAAATGCAGACCATGGCAGCCCAGTACCTCGACCTCGCCACCTCCAAAAGCGGCATCCACGCCGTCCAAACCATCCTCCGCCACCTCCTCACCCACTCGGGACAGACCATCCTCATCCACTGCACTCTGGGCAAAGACCGTACAGGAATCGTCTTCGCCCTCCTCCTCTCCCTGGCAGGGGTTTCAGACGAGGCCATCGCGGCAGACTACGCCCTCAGCGAGCAAGGTCTCGAGCTCGTACGAGCAAAAATGGTCTCGGCGATTGGCAAGCTCTATCCGGACTTGACACCGCAGACGGTGACGCACAAGGTAGACGCCATTATACGATGCCATCCGCAGGTCATGCTGAGCTTCTTGCAGCTGCTGAGGGAGAGGTGCGGCGGTGCGGCGGGGTATGTGAGGGATCTGTGCCGGCTGAGCGAGTCGGAGATGGCGGTGATCAAGGAGGTGTTGACGGTGCGGACTCTGCGGGGTTAGATTTTTTTTTTTTTTTTTTTTTTTTTTTTTTTTTTTTTTTTTTTTCTTTTTTTTTTTTTTTTTT